>JAUCMU010000001.1:16658942-16695596 GCA_032275025.1 Enteromius treurensis
TCGGCATATCGGATTTTAAAACCAACAAATATTCGTATCGGTATCGGCCTTAAAAATCCTGTATCGGTCGGGCTCTAGTAGTAATTCATCAATTCGAATCTCTTGGCCAGTGATTTATGTCATTTTTCCTATTGTTTTACTTCCTGTAAGGAACGAAAAATGACTCAACGCACACACCTCCAGTCTCACAGGACCTTTTTGCCCTGACTCAGGTTTTCTTCTCTCTGTCTCTTCAGTGGCTCACTGTGCTTCATCGAGGCAGATCATCTCGCACTGGAAGAACTGCACGAGGCACGACTGTCCCGTCTGCCTCCCGCTGAAGAACGCCAGTGACAAGCGCAACCAGCAGCGTGAGTCCTTCCTCCATCAAACACCCTCCTCTTTACTTCACAACAACACACCTGAATAATAATAATAACAATAATAATAATAATACTGCTAATTTGATAGTTTGTTTGTGTTATTCTCTCTCTCTCTCTCTCTATATATATATATATATAATTATTATTATTTTATATATTTTATTACATGTAAAAAAAATCATATTTATGTATTATAATGTTGTTAAATCATTTTGACATTTTTAGCATTACATAATTGAAAACTACTTATATTTATGACATACTGTATATAATATAAATGTGTACTATATTTATTTTTTTAAACATTTTTCCTAAATATATGCGTGCTTATGTTTTATATATATACAGATAGATAGATATACATAGTACAAACTATATTATGTAAACAGAACGTTTTATTTTGGATGTGATTAATCGTTTCACAGAACTAATCCTAATTCTCCTGTGATGCCTTTGTGGAGAAGTATGCTTCATCGTACTTTAAAATAGAAATACGTAAGGTCTTGCACCCTGACATTTTCTGAACATCCCAAATTCTTGTCCGAATTCTTTGCACATGAAAAAAAAAAAAAAACCTTATGGTGTGTCAATCACGATTACACACTGCCCACGAAACCTTCATCTGTCAAAAAAAAAAGATCAGATCGTGTCAAGGTTTCCATATTTTTTTGCATCTGTAACAAGAATTTTGACGATTGAGAATGCCACGAACTCTAAAACCCAGAATGATGTCTAACAAGTGGATCCTCTTGGGCTTTCATGGGTCCTTTCATGGAAATCGGAAGACTTCTTTTTCATATGTGGCTCCAGAATCGCAAACAAAAGCATCAAACTGAGCCACTGACACGACTTGGGATAATCCCGCAGGGACTCTCCTTTCTATGAGATCTCTGTGGCAGAATTACAGCGTCACATATTGGGTTATCGGTCTGGGACAATACATCGATGCAGCACAACAAGAGAAATGATTCGGCGCCGATTTCCGAGATTTTCCTGAATGCTTTTCCCTCTGGACTCGATTCTGAGCTTAGTCTTGCACAGTAGATGGTGCCGCATGCTTTAGATACTACCGTACTCCGCTAGCTTCCACATCCTTAAACATACTTGAACTTAAAATAATCGTTCATAAAATTTACAAAGGTTGAAGCGAATTACACGGTTGTTCGAAGTGGGCTGTTTACACATTAATCTCACGTCATAAAAGCATTCTGAGCCGATGTGAAATGACAGACTCAGCCGAACACAGAAGTGTATTATCATTATTTTTTGTAATTTAGGATTCGGGGATCGAAGAGGGTTTAAGCTGCGCGTGTTTTGGGATGTGTAGTTGTTCAGCAGGACATGATGTAGCTGTGAACGTGTGAATGTTTGGGACGGGCCGTGAGTCGAGGGGGGAGGGTTCGCTGAGCGGTGACTCATTAAAATCTCACACTGTTACAGCTCCAGCAAACCTGCAGAGCGCCTCTCCCTCTGCCAGCCGTCTCTCATCATGACTCTGAGAGCGCGAGGCAGCTAAAGTGTTTGTTTTTGCGCTGTGTTATTTACATTTCGGAGAGTCACCGCTGCCATATTTATTCTCCATGCAAATGGCGTCTCAGATCCCCTCCCCTTTTCTTTCTGCTTCCCACATTTTTCAAGATGAGTAATGTTTTTTTTTTTCTTCTTCCAGACGGCTGTTTGGCAGGGTTCGAACTTTCTTTTTTCGTTCTGTTTTGACGGACAAGTTCTGCCAAGGGCTTAACCAAAATCAGACGTGAGCTCTCATGCAGATCTTTCCTGTGTTTACAGCAATGCTGAGTCCCCCCAACGCTGGTCTGCAGACCCCTATCGGGACGGTCGGCACGGGGCAGCAGGCGGCGCCCACCCTGCCCAGCTCCACGCCCATTGACCCCAGCTCCATGCAGCGGGCGTACGCTGCCCTCGGCCTCCCCTACAGCAACCAGACCCCCGCACAGACACAGGGCCCCGGCCAGACGCCTGCGCAGACCCCGCAGCACCAGCAGCAAATGAGACCCATCAACACGCTCGGTAAAGAGTTATAGCGTTGTAGTATTATGTCAGCGTGTCTTTAAAATCGATTATCAATGCATTTTTATGTTATTCATTTATTTTTCATCCAGGGGGTGGTCAGATGAACCCAATCGGCGTACCGACATCAGATCAGGCTAAGCTGCTCTCCGATGGCACCATGCCGTCAACCCTTAACCCTAACAAGTAAAACACGGACACACACCCCCAACACGTAATTACTCAAAATTGCTGTTTTAACACTGTTTGCTTACTAGATATCTCCCGATTCTCCCTTCTCAGCCAGCTGATGCCGGACGGCCCTACGTTAGGCAGCTTGGGTAACCTGCCCACAGCGGCCCCTCTGTCAGAAACCGGTGTTAGGAAAGGCTGGCACGAGCACGTCACTCAGGACCTCCGCAACCACCTTGTACACAAACTGTGCGTAAACGCTGCTCTTCCTACATCTACATCCGTTTAATAAAAAGTGTTAATTACTTTGAGTGAACGGGTTTTGCTCTGCGCGTCTTTGTTTAGGGTGCAGGCCATCTTTCCTACACCAGACCCCGCCGCCCTGAAGGACCGTCGCATGGAGAACCTGGTGGCGTATGCACGAAAAGTGGAAGGAGATATGTACGAGTCGGCCAATAGCAGGGTGAGCCCCTCTGTCAGGGTTACACCTCATCCTGAAGGCCAGTAATGTTGAATTCCTCAGTGTTTGTAACCCTGTCGTCTGTGTGCGTTGTATAGGACGAGTACTATCACTTTCTGGCCGAGAAGATCTATAAGATCCAGAAAGAGCTTGAGGAGAAGAGAAGGTCGCGATTACAGAAGCAGATTATTAACCAGACGCCCATGACTGCAGCGGGACAACAGCCGCCGACCCTCAACCAGCCTAATGTCATGGGACCTCGGCCACAGAGTCAGTCGCTTTAAAACTACGCCAGTGTCAAGCTATTCCAATTTTGATCTAAACGCATAACATTGCTGTGGGAAGTGGCATTTAGGGATATTTCTACAGAGACTGTCCGGAGGTGGAATGAGTGCATTTACGCTGCAACTAGACATGCGTAAAAATGCTATGAGATTCTTAGGTGATTTGGTTCAAAAACAATTTTTGTTGAGTTGTTTGAAAACCTCTTCTCATCCCGACAGCAATCACCAAATTGAGTCCTCTAAATATATTTATACTAGGGCTGCATGATTAATCGAATGCGGTTAATTACGATCGTCATGCGCATTTTGTCAGTAAAGCTGGTTCTCTGATTGGTGTAAATCTCCATCACCTACTTGAAACGTTAAACGACGTTTTTACTCCAAACTTCACTGAAAGATAAGCATGACAATCACCGCTTCTGTCTAATCGCGATTATGATTTCGATTTATCGTGCAGCCTTAATTCACATGGATTTGTATTGTCAGTGGAAACTAAAATGAATAGCCTCGTCCCGCCCATATTTCATGTGACGCTACTTTCATTTCGTGAGCAGTCAGTCAGTCTGGCCAAGCTGCCGTTTAGAGCATTTCAGATTCCCAAAAAAGTGGGAACCAATGAGAAACGAGGTCCCCCGGCCCCCCAGCACGACTGAGTAACGCGGGTGTAACGCGATGACGCAGCAGTTCTGCGGCGTTCAAACATGGCGTGTACCCGAGCAGCAACAATCGTTCGACTCTGCTGTTGCGGCTGTTTTGAGAAATTTTCACGACAGGTTTTCTTTGAAAACAGAGCAGAAGTAATTAAAGACATTTCCCTACTGCTTTAATGAAGCTTGCTACGATTGGTTACGGTGGCTTCAGGTTCCGTCTGGTCTGGCTGTGTGTGGTTTATAGGAGGCGTGGCTTTGGAGAGTAATTCGCAGCGAGGGTGGCATCTGAATTATACTCTATTAAATTGAAACCAGAAAAGATTTGATGAGGGAATCATTGAATCATTCTTTTAACCAATTCATCCAAACAGCCGATTCATTTTGAATCAAAGCAAGTGACTCGATGAATCAATGGCTCACTTGTTCCGCTGAAAAAAGTGCGTTCCGTAACAAAACACTGTTTTGTTTCTTTGTTTTTTTTTGCACAACCCTAGTTAATCTTAACTTCTGTTGTTAAATCTATATTATATTTGCAATCGTGCTGATATTCGGGAAAAAATTCAGACCTATATGCATATCTCAATGAGTCTCTTCACTCTTTCCAGATGGACCTGTGCCTATGCCCAATGTGCCAAATCAGATTATCAATCGCTTGCAGGTGTCTCAAGGTACTTCCGTCCAATAAAAAGTAGCCAATCACTGTTGGAGATGCATTTGTCTTCACTAACTCCAAACAAAAATGGCTGCATTTCCAATCTTTTGTGCTGTTTTTCCAACAGGCTTGAATCCATTCGGCGGGATGCCTAATGTCCCGATGTCTCAGGCTCCCATGGCGACGCGTGCCGCCTCTCCGATAAACCATCAACAGATCAACATGAACCAAGTCCCGACGGTCAGTGTCCCTGTCTGGATTCCTCTCGCTTCTGCTCTCCAGACACGCATCTCATTGTATCTTTCATGCTGTTTGCGCAGATGAATATGTCTCCCACGCGAATGCCCCCCACGCAAGGCATGCTGGGAGCTCACGGCGGGAACATGGTGGCACAGGCGGCTGACCAGACGCAGTTCATGGCTCAACCGCAGTTCCCGGCCAACACCAACGCCATGAGCGTCAACATGGGCAAGCCCAGCGCCCAGGCGGCCGTTTCACAGGTGCGCACGTGCACTCACGTCCTAAAGTGATGTCATAGCGCATGAAAACTTCCCCCCACTAAACTTGTTTTGTCCCTGCTTGTGTGTGTGCGATCTCTCCTTCCCCAGCAGCAGTCGAACGCTAACCTCTCACTGAATGCACTTGGCCCCTTGGGCCCCCAGCTAGGCTGTCCCGCACCCCCTCAGGCTCCACTCCGCGCCACACCGCCCCCCAACGCCACCGCCAGCACCACTAACTTATCAGCAGCACTGCAGCCCAGCCAGGCCTCCACACCCACCCCCGCCCCTGCTCAGGGCACCCCACCTCACTTGCAGTCCCAGCTGGAGCTGCCCCTCCCCGCCCAGCAGCACCCTGGAACACCGGTGAGACCCGCACATCCGTCCTCTGACCCTTAACTTAGTGAGCTTCCTACACAGGCAGCATCCTGACTGGTGGGAGGTAGTCGGGACATTGACTGCAATCTTTTGGTGCCATTGCAGATTTAGGGAACAAATTCTATAAAAATTGTGGTTTGCTGTTTTGTATTTATAACTCTTTTAATAAGAAGAATGATAACAATAATGAAAATGAGAATATTTATATATAATATTTATAATAGTGCTAGTAATAGTTATTATTATTATTAATACTACTAAAAATAAGTCTGTTTGGAAAAACATATAGTGATTGTATTATAATAAAACTACAAAATAACCCTAACCTAATAACTGTACTACTACTACTACTAATAATAATAATAACAATAATAGTCCCATTAATAATTATTATTATTAAATAAAAAATGTTATAAAAAAGTACTCTAGAAATATATATATTGTCACGAGAGGGAGCCAACACAGACAGAGGGGTGGTGACGACACGCCTCGGAGAGGCAATTTTTATTAAATAAAATACAACAAGGAAGTGTCCGGGGAAAATAAAGTGAAAATAAAAGGGGAACTGGTGTCCTCGTCATGGTTCTTGCGTGCGGTGAGGGTCAGGCAGTGCAGGACGGCAAAAGGGCTCCGGGAAGGGGCGGAGTGCAGGCAGCTCCGGCTGCTCGCGTCGTGGCGGCTCGGTCCTCTGGCGACGTACAACGGGGCGGCTCCGGCGACTCTTGCACCTCTTAGGGCTCGCTCTCCTGCTGCTCGCTCCGTGGCCGGCTCGCTCCTCCTGCGACAGCCCGGCGTAGCTCCGCCGCCTCCTTCCCGGACCAACGAGGACACCAGTGTGCATGCACGGGGAAGAGACCGGTCAGTCGCCTCGCCACAATATTTTAAGTTTAAAAAAATACAAATTAAAATGAATTATTAATAATAACTGTATATACCAAGTACATATAAAGTAGTTATGTCAAAAAAGTATTATTTTTAAATAAGTTACAGGGTTCTGTGAGTACTTGTTGTATACTTTTATATAATTGGTATTATTCACATTCAAAGTAATTATTATTATTATTATTTTACTTTTTTTCTACTTTGTGCTTTATTTATTATGTATATATAAATGCACACATACGTTATGTATTTTGAAAGCATTTACATGCAAATGCATTTATACATTTTTTAAATATGTAAGCATAACATAATTGTGTTTGTGTTTATATATGCATAATAAATATGCGCAGTACACAGTCATTTTAAAAACACTAAAACCTTTATTTTGGATGTGATTTTAATTGTGATTAATGTTTAATTATGAGTAATGTTAATATTTGACAGCACTATATATATCTATATATATATATATATATATATATATATATATATATATATACATATCATAATTGATTGAAGTCTTTATTTGTCACATACACTGTTACATGTAGTTAAATTGGACCCCTCCGACCATACACAAACATCACATTTGGGGGGAAGATAGGTCAGTCCAGAGGTAGCATATAGCAAATAAGAAAATAAGATACATTAGGAGAAGGAGGGGAAATTGTCAATTGCGTTTAGAGACCAGTTGATCAAATCCATAATTTCTTTTATTTTAAAGAGCAGGGGAAAAGAGAGTCTCAGAGATAGAACTCACAAGACAAGAGGATCCAGCAGGGAGAGATAGGGGCGGGAGAGGAGAAAGATACGACCGCCTTTGCAGAGAGCCAAGATATGATATATATATATATATATATAATTTAAATATTATTGTTATTATTTTTCAAAAACAATTGAATAAGAAGTGACACTTGTTTATTAGTTGTGTGCAGAAGCTTGAAAACATTATTTTTATCCTTCATAATTGATCTTGACTGATCCGTCAGCTTTTAACACAGACACTCATCAGCATGTTCAGACATTCAACACACTGTGTGTGCATTTGCCAGTTCAACACCTGAGATCTTTATTGTTTAAACTTTAGAGGATATAGATTAAACCAAGAAGAAATGAAAAGTTACATTCTATGCATGAAACCCATGTGTCCATATTCCAGCCTAAAAACACTCTACACTGGTATGTGAACACAAACGCTGCTGTGGCGGTGTTTCGGTCAAGTGTTCACGTGTGTGTTGAGTAGAGTATGTTTCTGGCCTGGCTCTGTCTCAGTCTCTCTGCTTCCTTCACAATATCTGCTCTACTTGCCTTCACTCTTTCTTCATCTCTGTGTCTGTGATGCAGGTATGGATTCAGAGGCCAGCGCTCTGACTCTGTGTTCAGAAGACTTCAGACAGGCTCTGGCAGGCCTTCAGCCGTCCGTATCTGAGCAGCAGCTCAACAGATACAAGCTCATCCAGCAGAAATTCACCGCAAAATAACCTCCTAAACACTTCGCCCATCTGAAAACACGTAACGTCTGAAGCTAAAACTTTTGCACTGTGTCCTAACCAGAGCCACTCTCATTGGCCCATATAACTAAATATTAAACGTCAAATATCATCTGACTGGCTGTGATTTGTGTCATGTTTGAGCACAGACAGATCGAAACTTGTTGCTTCACATCTGGTTAGGACACAGCTCATGTTTTGCTTCTTATCCCGCAGGATTGCTTTGCATCTTCCTTTCATATTTAATGTCAATTCCTTTCAATAAACCATTCAGTCTGGAAAAAAAAATAAAAAATAATGAGAAACTAGAAATAAGATTAAATAAAATGAGAACTGATATCTAACTAGCACTGCAACAACTACAACTAAAAGATACACCTTGGCTAGACTGTGTGTGTGATGAAGGGCACTTAATTAGTGTTTTGCATAAATGTGAAGTGAAATTACTGTTATACACTAGAAAATTTCATCAAAATAAATCAACCTGAGGGCTTTGATTTTTGCTAGTGCTGTCAAACAATAAATTTGCTCTTAATCAGATCCAAAATAGGTTTTTCTTTACATCATATATATGTGTGTGTGCAGAGTATGTTTATTATGTATATATAAAGATGCATATATACAGAACATATTCAGAAAATATTTACATGCATTTGCATGTATGTATTTATATAAATTATATCATATATAAATTTACTTAATTTATAAACGTAAACTTTTTCGTAAATATATACATGCTTGTGTGTGTGTTTTTATATATACATAATGTATGTGTACCATATATTTTTTTATTATGTATGCATAATAAATATACACGGTACACACACACACACACACACACACACACATATTTTATGTAAAAAAAAAAATTATTTTTGAGGCAATTAATCGTTTGACACCACTAATTTTACTCACATTGGTCACACTTTATATTAAGTGCTTAGTTTTGGATAATTTAATTCATAATTAATTTGCTATGCAAATGTTGTGAGGAGCTGATGTCAGTGGTATGATTTATGCCTGTATATATTTTTTAGAAATGTTAATATTTTTGTTTTACAACTGTAATTACCACTTCATTGCTATGTCGTTACTGCATATATGTAACAAAGGACAAATGGGACGACTTAATATAAAGTGTTACCTTGTTTATTCAAAGAATTACTGAAAATACTCTTAAAATGCTTTGAAATTAAACGTATTTGATTCTTCTAACAAATCTGTGTCTGCTTTGACATAGAGATAGAAGACAATATGAACACAAAAGAGAAAATAAGTTTCAAACTATGCAAGCATCTGTTTTGACTTGTGCTGTAGCTTGTTGCTGGAAAATATTGGAAGCAAGTACAATGGGTGAATCTTACAAAAAATGTCAAGACATGTTTGAGTCACCTCAAAATCACATGAAACATTTGGGAAAAAATGATTTATGAAGTTTTATAAATAATTTATAAAATATATGGATTATAGTTTGCATAAAGAAAATTATATTACAATAATTAATAATAAAGTTAATTTATACTTTGAAATACTATGCTTTATGAATGGTATATAAATATTTTTAATTAAATAGTTAATTAAGTTAATAATGAGAACATTGAAACCCTTTTAGTAACACAAATTTTGGGGTAAAATATGTTAAAAAAACTCCTAATGTTCCTGAAATATGGTTGTTTTCTTACTACAAAATATAATTTATTAACATTTTTACCATGGATTTTGTGTGGTATGTGAGTCTAACTTGACATGCTTTACGAGATTCACCTAACAGTTATTAATGCTTTTCTTTCATTATTAATAATTATGAGGACATGTTCAATAACAACCATTTAATTATATAAATTGTCAAATAGCTGCTTGATTTTTTTTATTGTTTAAAAAAATAAATAAAAATACTGAAATAATGATCCTGTGATAATTTTTTTTAAGTTGTTAAATGATAATTGGGCCACATAATGGTCCATTTGGATTGATATAACTATCATATATATCTTTTTCCATTGGATATTGACATTTAAATGAATTAGTTTACTCCTATGGACACAGTAATGGACTGTCAGCTGTCAGTCTGACTGCTCAACAGTATGGAAAAAACACTGGTGTGCTGTCGGTTACTAGCTTATGGCAATTATAAGCTTTTTTTTTTTTTTCATGATTTTTCTTCTTTTTCACCCACACGCATCATTAGGAATCAAAAAATAAAAGTCCCTGAAATTCTGACCAGAGAACACCGGAAAGCAATGTCAACCAAAGGCACTTAAAAAGCAAGAGCAATAATGTGCTGCCACACGCTGAGTAGTGAACTGAAGCATGACAGAAGTGTATTTGAGAGAAAGATGAACAAATGTCACTGGGAGGCTCCGGATCTTAGTCGGGGGGTCTGGATCTTTGTGAAAGGTTCACAACCAACTTTGAGCCTCTTCTGCTTTGGTGTTTAGTTCGTATATTTGGCAGAGACGACTGAGATGCTTTCTCCGTTTCTGGATCTGCGTTCATGTTGAGGGCAGATGGTGCTTCTCTCTGTGTCAGAGACTCAAGTGAAATGCGGCATACGACTGCAGGTTCTGCAACGCAAAAGAATGTATGATTTCTACTGAATAAGCAACTCATTTATTATATTTCGGTAGCACTTTCCATGAATAGGGTACCAAACCTGGCTTGACAGTTCCACAACCAGAGGACCAGTACATTTTAATATCAATTCCAGGAGAACAAACATAACATATATGAGCTTTCTGTTTCATACAAAATTTGGGTCACGCTGTAGTTTGGAGACCAGTTTTCGTTCACTATTAACTGTGACTTTTGCACCAATAAAATAATTCATTGCTTGTTAATGATAAGGAAGTTGTTTAATAAGTTAACAGTTTAAAAGATTACACTGTAAAATGTAATAAGTTGACTTTTCTTGGAAATTTTAAGGCGGTTTTCTCACTTTTTCTAAGTAGTACGGTACGGTTCAGTACTGCTAACTTTTGGGGGTTTTCCAGTGGTAACAGTACCTGGTACCTGGTCCTTTTTTTAGTACCACCTCAGGCGAGGTTCCAAGCGAGCCGTACCGTTACCAATACTCTGCTGGTCACTGATGGGCCGGAGAAAATCGTCATTACTGCGTCACTGAACTTGGGACACGAGACACAACAGACCTGCCAGATTTAAATCAGCACAGCCAGCGAAGGATCGGACGCAACTGTTTTGTTTGAAGAAAAACACCTTTTTGTATCAACCAAAAATGCCTGTTACGTGGTCTTTTGAGGAAGTACAGACGTTCCTCTCGTTGATAGCCAAGGAGCGGATCCAGCGAGAGCCTGATGGGGCGACGAGGAATGAAAAATGCTCCATTGTTGTGTGTTTGTTTGTGGCACGTTTACGATGATGTCATGGCAGTAGAGACGGCGCAACTATAACGACACGTGAATAATCCCGCCCACTCTAAAGCGGTACTAAACTGCATGGAAACGCAAACCGAGCCGAACTGAGCCGTGCCGTACCGTAACGAGCCGTGCCGAATCGAATGCAGCCATGCTATTTTAACTTCCTTACGCTAATTTGAGCTGTTTTGTCCAACCATTTTACAAGGGATTTGAACCGGTGCGTTTTACCGCTTAAATTTCCCTCTAATTGTCCAGATTCCTAAAGGAATGACTTCGTTTTCGCCCATTAATTTTCACTGAGTAACAGTAAAAATTGTGATCATGCTTAAAAATTTACATGAGAAATTCCTCCCTCACTTGAAATTCCCAATAGTGCGGATTCCAATTAAAACTATTTTTAAATTTAAATTTATTTTGCCTGTAATGTGCTGAAAAAGTAAAATTGCATACAGACATTTGAAGTGTTCTTTACATATTCTTTATACTGTGATGGGACAAAAAACTACACCCAATTCATGGATGGTGCCTGGTCATTTATTTGGGTACAGCTAAAAATAGGTTCAACAGTATAAGAAGTCATGAACAGTCCTTCAATCAGTGTTGATCTGTAATGCCCGTCTCATCTTTAAATGTAAATACTCTCTCATTTACAAATCCAGTGAAGTTACCATAAAGTCCAAATGAGATTGATGTTCATTTCAGAGGAAGATGGTTGTAGTGATCGGGCTGACTTTGAGAGGTCACTTTGACATCCAACAATAACCATATTTACCGCTTACGTGGCCTTTGCTACTTTCGTGCGTTTCATCCTTTTCCTGCGCATGAGGGTGACCTGAGGCCTCTTCAAGCCGGCGATGAGCAGCAGCAGTCTGGGTCGGGACTTGGTGAGCCAGCTTCTCAGTAGCGTCCCCTTGGGAAACCTAGAAAACATCACATCCTTTGAGTCCAAAAAACATGTCTTCAGGGTAAAGATGAAATGAGACTGTTGTAACACTGAGTTTGCTGACAACCGCAAAGTCGCAAAGCCCCAGCAAAAATAATTACCATGAATGTGTCGGGGGATAAGTAAGGAGATATTTGAATTATTTATTAATAAACTAGTATTTGTCGCAAAGATGAAGTTGACGGTCCTGACTCGCCATCTGCTCAATGAATTCGCCTTAATGCCAGAATGATTTTTTATGATTAGGCTCATAGCTAATGAAAGTTTTAAATTTGAATTATTTCGTTTTATAGTAGCTTTCTAATCATGTCTGAAGCAATTGCATTTTGGTCATTTTTGTGCAGCACTCCTGTTCAACATCAAAAAGCATATACTGTTTGTTTTCTTTAAACGCACGTTTTGTTGATAATGTGAGTACACACAAACTAAGCTTCCTTTACAGTTCCAGATGATATATTACTCTTACCTTTATGAGCAAAAATAAAGTTTCACATCACACCACAAAGTTTCACATCACACCATCACATTATTAAGAAGACGCTGTATCCTGCCCTGTGAAACTAAATTTGTTTTATATGCTCTTCCGAAAGACGAGTCTACTAAGAATGAGCGGTTAACATTCATTTTTTCAACAACACCTCAGCAGTACAATATCTTATTGTGTTCGCATCATTTTACATTTACATTTACTGATGACTGCTTTTCCAATCTTGGAGTACAACGCGATATATTTACCAAACGCTTGGTCTTAAAAGATGGATCAGTGCCCAGTTTATGTGGACCGGCTTGCTCCTCTGAACTTCTACCTGAAAGTATGATTAATAATTGATGATTGTATTTTCTAGCAATCGTTCATAATACATATTTGTGTAAGTTATGTTGTGTAACAACCCTACAGATGTCTTGTTAACCGGCTACCTTACGTTTCTGTAGTTCTGTTGTCCAGCTGTGGGTCTAATGTAGTCTAAACATTGTGATTGAAGCAGCTTGACTCTCTGTCTGTCTCATTAGTTTAAGTAATGATAAACGATGTTTAACGCAGTGTTATGCATTATACAATGCTGAAGTTCACACCGTAGAGGTGTGCCCGATTCACTTACAAAAGCAAATTGCGAGCACTTTTCACGGTAGTCCTTGCTAACTAGTTGACGCTTTCTCTCAGAAAGCACCTCTAGTAATGTCAGAAAGTATAGTTTTGGTACAAGCTCTGTGGACTGCTGTAGCAGTAGACCAATCATAAAGGACTGCGCCATCTGACCAATCACAGCAGTGAGGGCTCACAGAGAGGAGGGGTTTAGACTGACTGAGTCTTCGAACTGCTTCACATGAGTCGTCTATGAATCATTTAGAAATGGTTTAAAATTAAGTCTATTTTTGGAGAAAACTAAAGTGTTTTTTGACCTTGCATACATGTAAACCTGTTTTAAGATACTCATAAAGCAATATTAGCAACCCTTTAAAATGGCATAATAGGGGCACTTTAACATTAGAAAATGATCAAAGGATCACAGAAGAAGGATTAGAATCCTGACATGACCACAAAGGTCTTTGAAAGACACCTTGAGCTCAATCTTTAAACTTAGCAAAGTTCAGAGCAGCAATAAATGTAAAAAATTATTGCCTATTGGATTTTTCCCAGCAGTCTCCATCATAGTGCTTTTGCCATAAACGTACTGAAGCCATTTAAGATCCTTAAGGGGATGAGAATATAGCCTGATACAGGATGCGTCCTTAAGGACAACGGTTTCTGTAAGTGCCACTGTGTCTTTTTGCATAATGGCGGTTCTGTAAGTCCAGTAAGTCGTCTTAGTTTTGATGGGGGCTACCCTTGTGTGAGACTCGTCGACAGAGGTGTAGGTCCCCGCATTCGGCAGACTCATTAAAAAGCCGTCCAATTAAAAAGCTGTAATTGATCGCCTGTTTGCTAAATGCCCGCTCTGCTCTCGCAGAGGTGCGCTAGAGGGCAATTTCAAATGCTCCAATGTCGAGAGATGGTTTGTGTCCCCACGGCCAAGGCACTGGTCTTCCTCCACGTCCTTAGAAAGACCCTTAACATCTCCTTTATAAAGAGATGAGTCAGTCCACTTAACAACTCCTGCCTTCCTTCTTCACATGGTATCACAGACTAATTCAGTGAAGGACCTGGTGCACGGGGTGTGCTGAGGGAGCTTTAGTTGAATGCAAATAAACCTTTCATGGAACCTCTTGTGCCTTTTGATTAATAGCAGAGATACAGCAGATTTTTGGGGCCTAGTGTTTGTCATGTATAATGCAAATCTGGGCCTCTAGGTGACAAGAAATGTATTCAGTGATTTAACTCAGTCAGTAGAGCTTAAATGGTAGATTAAAGTCTGTATGTGTGCACAGGTTTTTTTTTCTGTGGGTGTATTTGGGTCAGTGACATGTCACTCATGGCCTATGAATTTATTAAAAATTAAGATGCAGTTCATACATGCAATTAATTCAGTAAATTTATTTTATAATGAGTGCACTAAACATGTTTTGGTAACACTTTATAATAACTACACACTATGAATGATTTGTTAAGCATTAGTAAGCATTTATTTCATCCTTTGTAAATCATTGTTCCAACATTATTATGCATTAGTAAACAGTTTACAAGTGCATATAAACGCCTTGTTCCTGAGCGTATATATAATGTTTACTAACTGTATTTTCATACTTTATTAATGATCAGTTTATCTTTTTTTTTTTTATTATTATGTTATTTACAAACCAGTTATTTAGGAGTTGTCAGTGTTTAATAAGATCATTTAGAAAGTCTAAGTAAATGATTAATAAATTATTTAAATTTACATTAATAAATCGTATTATTTAGACGCATGATTATAGTTGTTCAGTGTATTAATTAATGCTTTATTAACACATGTTTCTGCTGTAATTCATGATGAAGTCAGGTAGTTGTAAAGCATTTAGTAGTTGCCAGACGTCTGTTTTTGTGAGCTCATCTAAAGTTAGGACTATTTATAGCTTGTAAAGCATTTATAAAGCAGATGTAAAGGCTCATTTATATTCTAAACAAAAAAGTTGAATGAACACAACACAGAGGGATACAAAACACAGAAATAATTTGTAAAAATTATTATTTAAAAAAATATGTAAATGAACATGAGACATGAACATTCTGGTATTGTTGTACTCTTACTGGTCTTACTTGTTCATTTACAGTGCTTCTAGGCTAAAGTTAGCAAAGTTACCAAGTCCATTACGACACAGAACCACCTTTTCTGCCGTGGAAGTGAATGATTTGAGATGGACACAAACCAGGAACCCACATGGGGATCGTGGTTTTTTGTGATTATGCTTCAAATGTGCGCGGGCTGTGTATTAATTAATTAAAATCTAAATAAATTGCAACTGCAGGAATTATTATTGACTCAGCGGTTCTTGGAAATAAGGACCAGCTTCTCGATACTCAACTCTAGCTATATTTAATCATATTTACTTCAGTACTAAGGAAAAATAGTACAGGTTATGAAAATGCACATACGGATGCTTGTTTAATGTTTTCCAGGTCTCTACAGTGACTTTTTCAATCACATTTGTACAAAATTACTGTTTGCAAAATTCCACCCAATCAAAATAGTTTTCATGCTTTCAGTCAACAGTGCAAGTGTGAGAAAGTTGTGTGTGATGGCTGCACTTCATAGATCAAACACTATGTTTGTGTATTTATGGTATATATGGTAAAAGGGTGAAAGGGGTTAGCATGAAATGGTGCTGTTTCTTTGCAGTCTGTTTAATAAAATTTGATTATCAGAAGCAGGATTGGAAATACAGTAAACAAGTTTCACACTTCAGCAGCACAAAGATGAATTTTGTTTATACTTATTTATTGTGATTGAACAGTTGAATTATGTCTTTCTGTTGTAATTTTTTGTTGCATTTTAAACTGATTTTATATGTTTAAATTTAAGAATTTGAAATGACAACATTTAATTTTACAAGTATGGGGTTGCTGACCTACAACGTTTGAGTTATCTATCAAGCTTTCCAATAACTGCTGAACTCGTGCATGCAGAAGTGTTGTTAATACAAAAAAAATGTTGTTGTGTAACGTCCACTCAAAGCCTTATCTCCTGTACAACAGTAGCTGCTGCTGAGGTATAAACAACAGCTCAGACAAAGCCTTTACATTTATCATTCACACATACAGCCTGACAAGGTTAGCATGTCACCCATTTGCGTCCCCCATTCATCCCCACTTAAATATGTAACTCAAATTGAACCGCGTGAAATGGAAGTTTGACTGTGGAGGATGTATCATGTCTAGCGGATTTGTTGTAGGTTTGAGGATTGTTCATCTGCAGCTGCATATGCATAAATGCGATAAGCCAACAAAACAGACAGGTGGTACACATGGAGGCCATGTCTGCTGAAAAGGAAGGGAAATCTCAGGTAGAGAGAAATGCATCAAGGCTGCAAACTCAGACAAACAAAAGCAAAGAAATTGAAGTGGCCTTAAGGCCAATCTTATCAGGCTTCTACATTCTGCATGCGTGTGTTGAGCGGTTATCGCCTCTAATGAATTCTCTACAAAAGAGGATTATTTTCATCACCTGAATGATGTGCACTGCTTCGAGAGCAGCAATCAGCAATTTAGTGTTAGGTGTGCCATTCGACATACTGGTTGAAATGCCATTTACATGTAAAATATGAGTGGTATGTTTACTGTAATGCAAAGAGTGAAGCCAGAATAAAGGGATTTACGAATATTTTAATCACTTTTTTGTTCACTGTAAACATGCTGTTTTAAAATTAACGTTCTTGCATGCTTCAGAAGTAATTATTTTAAATATTCACAGCTTTGCTGCAATTCATTGGACATGCTAGCTGTAATTTACGGGAATATAATTCATTATCCTTGCAAAACTCCAGCTGAAACAAAAATAAAACAGTGAGACTTGCACCGGGGAAAATATGAAATAGCCAAGGGTATTAATCGTTATTAAAGAAAGAAAAAAAGGAAAGAGAGCGGGTACCCACTAGAAATGGAAGAAAGAATACAGTATAAGGGTATTTGAAGTAGTGAGATATATTGATATTCTGTAGAGAAGCTGTTTTACTCTCTATGAAGAAGAGTCCATTCACAGAGCACTGTGAATATACCCCCCTCCCAGCACACAGAATGAAAAATCGGCTTCACGTTGAATCCTAGTGCTCATTCACACAAGGCTATGCTTAGAATGATGACCTTCTAAATCTACGTTCCTCTCTCTCAAAGCCCAAAACAATTTATAAACAACACACCTAGAGGTCTTGACACGAACATGCTTGCCAACTTAATCAGAACTAGTCTCTAAACAGAAATCTTAATCGGAAGCCGAGACTACACTGCAACAGTGCTATCAGATGCAGATCTGCACAATTCATTTCTCTTCAGGTTTATTACACTGTAAAAAAAAGAAGCTCTTAAAAAAAAAAGGAAAATTGACAATTACACGTCTCACTAAATGATTTCCAAGTCATTTTCCCCATACAAAAATGTGCGAATAGCGAAGACTTTAAGCTTTATCTTAAACAGTTTGCACATGTTCCTGAAAAACACAACAAAACAAAAGCACTTGGTTCATTCAAATGTGGATGCGCTGGAGAGCAAGCGGGGCCCAATCAGCCAATGCCGAAGAAAAACACAAACATCATTCCCAAGAGAAGACAGATACTCATCATCATGAGTTTCAAGATGTTAGGGTGAGTAATGAGCACTGAATTTATTCTCTAAAGGTTTTACTTTAGTACCCAGTATACATGGCATTTTGCAGAATGGCAAAACGTAATTTTTACCCATCACTTCATACTTACTGTATATTCTGGTAGATTATGTATTTATTTTCCTCATGTCATATATGTGTAAAATACTGTTAGATTATGTAATTTTATTATTATTAATTTGCAGGTTTTCAACACTGCCACTTTTGAATGTTTTCTTTACCACATCAAGACATCCTGTTATACTTCATTCATGTATTCAGTGTTGTTCCTTTTTTAAAATAAGGCATTTATACAAAATGCCCTGTGCTTGAGTTGATCTGTTAATGAAGTAAAGTGATTATGTTAGTTCTGATGTCAGTGTTCTGCACTTTGTTCAATGCATTACTTATTTCTTTCCTTTTGGGACGGAGAAATAAATAATTGCTGGACCAACAAGATAGTTTGGTGAACAAAATATTTCCATTGATCTAACATATTATTTTCTGATTGAGCCAGTGTTAACAGACTGTAGCCACAATTGATCAAAAAACACAGAATTCACAGAAATGTAACTGTAATATCTGAAAAATATGGATTGAAAGTTGATTTTTTTTTTAGTTCATCTTTTTTTTTTTTTTCAATAATGAAAATTATACATTGCAGTTAAACACGGGTAGTGTAAAAATGTAGTAAAAGTAAATGTGGGCCTTGTATATATTTTCAATTATAAACATTTCCTTCTTGGTTAGTATTCCAGACAGTGTGTGTGTGTGTGTTCAGATGACTCTAAATGCTTGCTATTGTAGCTCTGTATATTTTCTGTTTTTGATGAAAAACTTTAAGAACTCCCACACCCAGTAATAGAGTAAGGCTAAATGACTTGGACAAAAAGTATCTTTTCAATGATCATACATAACTGGGTCAGAGATGTGGGAATGCCAAGTCTGACTTCTGACCTCCCAAGTGATCCCGCAGATTAATGAATATTACAAGAAAGGTTTTTCATACATTTAAAGTTGGCATGAAATGAACATTTTCTATATGCACGTTACACCTCTTACTGTGAAAGATTAATTGGTGTCATTTTTAATTTTAATTTTTTTTTTTACCTCAGAATTTTTTCATTAATATGGCATAACTCAAAAAAAAGTCAGTCTTCTCTTTGACTTTAAGGTCACAGTCAATCTGTCTCTTTCCAACCAACATCAACTCTTTTTTTTTACTTACAAAGATCTGTCACTAGTTTGTTTTCATTGCAACTATAGGAATTTTCATAGTCCTTTTCTATTTTCCTTCCTCCTAAGCTGCTATTGTCAGTAGCACAAACCCATTATATGTAGTCTTTATCGGTGCGCCTTATGATATGCACAATCTACACGGAGCCTCTTTGTCCTTGTCAAGTGAAGTGTTTCTATACAATCAGCGATGACATTTGAATGGATACATTTGAAGAGTGACTTCTTGCAGTGGTTCAAATCAAATCTTCCACCAGCATATTACATGATTTCTCCTGTCTTACAAAAGTCTATTTTCACTGAAAGGAAGCTTCGAGCGCTCGCTGTTTGTGCAATACAGCCTTAAATGAAAGTGAAGCCTAATTTATTATAGAATGAAAGCGCTTTGTTGTTTTTATAAAGGGTAATGTAATTACCTCGTACTTCAATTTAAGATTACAGATTGAGGGATAGACCAAAACACTAACATTATAATGGACCCTTCACAATAGAACCAACACTCCACCTGTCTCTTCTTTTCAACGAGCAACTGCTCTTTTCACATTTAAACAAATGACGGGACACTTAATCTTAACTAAATAAAAATATACAGATTTGTAGCAAGACTGGAGGATTAGCCATCCACTGCTTGTTACGCACAGGAACAACATTTGATTTAAAAAAAAAAAACTTGACTAATTTAAAATGTAGAAGCCGTATCAAGTGCCTCATGATTTTTCAGCTGCCTATATTGTATCTCATTATATATTAAGAAGCATTTTTTATCAGTAATATACAAAATAGTGCACATAAGGTCCTCCAGCAATCTTTGCAATATTATAAAAACAATAAAAGACAGTTTGTAATATTCTTGGCTGCACTTTGCATTGCTTTGGGGCCATTTCTGTTTATGCACACATGCATGTTAATGACTGATTTTACCACAGGTAGAAAGCGCTCTAACACTCTCACCCCCGCGCACATGGACCTGAGACAGGCGCCTGCATCAACACACGGGCCACTCTGCTGAGAGCTGTTTGGGGCGAGAGAGCACGATTGTTCATCCTCTTCTTGTTTATCCCGTAATCCTCTCTGGGGTTTCTGTTGCATTGATAAATTTTCTTGCTTCCACCAGCTTTGTGTCTCACTGCTCAATAGTGGTGCAGACAGCCGGGGACCCCACCTGCGTCGAGCCATCACAGACTTGGATCAATGCTCACACATGTACACACACACACACATCCCTCACAGCCTCCAGAAGCAGCGTGCATGTCAACTACCTTTCCCATCCAAGATTTCACTCATCCTCCAGTGCTGTTAGTGCAGATTTCAGTAAACTATTGAAATTATTCTCTAAATGCGTAAAACATGCCATTCGGAAACTTTTTCCCCCTACTCTCTCCATCTGTCACCCAAAGAAAGCGGAAATGGAGCCTGGAGTCATTGGTCCTGACCCCAGACCGAGGAGAAATGCTGATTAGGTTGATTTGTGCAGTGTTGTTCTGCTCCAGATGGGATGTGTGTAAACAGAAGCAGGCTGTGCTGATGAGAGTCAGAGAGTCCTCGTACGTGGCCGCTGAGGCCGTGCTAAAGAGCTTGGGCTTAGACACGCACGCTGACAGAGTGACTGCATGTCACACACGCTCAGCTCTCCCCAAAAGACACAGGCCAATGCTTATCTGCTGTAATTAGGAAAATCCAAAACTTCCTTCTGTGTGCACTGGAGAGGATTATGTGGGACTTCTTGTTGTTATTTTGTTTCACAGAATTTTATCTGGAGGTCAGAGATAAAACAAGGCTAAGTTAGTGAGATGTTTGATTTTATTATGATTTTTAAAATCGCACATTTGTTGATGATCTGTAATCTATGGTGTAAGGTCTGTCTTTTAAATGAGTTTAATTCTAGTCCCATGGTAATACTAATGCAGGGTATGTTCATTTATTAATTTATTTTTTTAATAGATATTAACTTTGATATTTTTTAAAGCATGTTTCACCTTCTGGTTCTCTTGGGAAAAACAAAAAATGCTGGCCAATTATTATACAGATAAATCAGGAATTCCTCACTTTGCTAATCTTTGCAAATCAATAAGACTTATTAGCCTTTTTGTCAGAATGTGTAAAGGCATTTACAAGAAAGTGCTTGTCAGATAAAGCCATTTACATGTGAAGTAACAACACTAGTTTTGCTACGTTTTGCTTGGTTTTCAAATAATAATAATAATAAATAAAAAAAGAAATGACAGGTTGCATAACTACAATATATTGTCAGTTTATTAAGTGTATTCTGTTTACAATTACAGTAGCATCCCCTTTCTTGATTATTTATTATTTACACCTTATTATTTTATTGCTTTGACAGATATGCAGCTTAATAATACACACCGATTTTTTTGCTAACTCTACCATCGAATTGATTTCTCTTAACATTTCATCCACTCTCAGTCTTTGTGTGTCTGTGTGTTTGTCCATTACCGCTTCCCAGCGGAACGCAGAAGAGATGTTATCATGGCGATTGATCAAACTCTCCTTGCGTAGCGCTGCAGTCATTAATCAAGTGAATGCTAATTGTGATCAGAGCAGGGGGTCCGAGATGGCCTCTCTGTCAGGCCCCACAGCTGGAGTGATGGAATAGTCCGGCCGCAGCTCACTGCAGGAAAGCCTGTTAGAGGAAGATGCATTATGCAACTCCTCCCAAGATTGATAGCCAGCATGAAACTCTAGCATTTGTTGTTTTCTTTTGTTAGCAATAAAGGTCAATCAAATTATACAATGTTTTTTTCTTACGCCATTCAAAACAGTCTGATCTAGTCACATCAGTTTTTGATGGTTTTAACCCCTCACGGGCTGACACTTTAAGAAATGGTGCGTCTAACTTTTTATATTTCTCTCTCACTCTCTCTACAGCAGTCACACAGGGAGTCTGTACCTCTCATGGATTTACAATCCTGAATCTAGACAGATACTATTCATATCTTGGAGCCTGGAATCCGAAACGGTCTCGCTGTGCACTACAAAAATGCACTTTATATTTTAGAAATGCATTCTCGGTTTCAAAGCTGCATGTGAAACACTTCTGTTTTTCCTGTTTATTTCAAATCTCCAAAATGTATTTGGAATTCAGTTTTTTAAACATCGAAATTGTATTAGTTTTCTTGTTCCTGCTTTATATTAGGTGAACTTAACTGCTATGTACTTACATTTAAATGAATCATGTGATACAATGCACTTACACATACTTTTACACACACACACACACACACACACACACACACACATATACAGTATGTATGTATATATATATTTATACTTTTTTTTTGTTTTCTGCATGTAATTACAGTACGTTTGTAATTTATTTACGTAATTATTATAATTACACTGTTGACCCACCTTTAAACCTACCCATAGCCTGTATTCAATGTTTTTCGCAATTAAGCCACCTAAGATAAAGTGAGGGACTTTTTCGCCCCCTTTTAAAATTATGAAATGTTGCTTCTTTTATAATATTGCTAATGATAAAAAAAAATAACACAGTTAAACTAATATAGATTCCATGGATTTCCTGAGCTTCTCTTTCTCAGTCAATATAAGGTTTTAAAATATTGTTTTAGTTGGTAATCATTTCATTTGCTTTCTGTGTCCTAGATTTTTCTTTAGTAGTGTTGTACAACTTTAATTTAGGAATTGGTATCATTCTGATTGATTTTGCAGCATTTTGTTGTATTGGTTTGCAACACGTTAGCAAAATGTTGATTGTTGAGTTTCTGATTTGATCCATGTGATACAGAGAACAAGAAGAGGGCCAGTATGATTATACCTAATTTTTAATTATTTTCTACAATGTTGGAGTAGATGTGTGTGTGACTCTGCTTCGGCAGTCATCAAAAACTGAAAAAGTCTCTTCAGAATTCCAAATAGAAATACTGTATTTGGGAAGCACTATCTTCTTGACTTTCCACTCCCTCTCTGTTTCTCTCCACATGTCCCCATTTCCAGTAATAGTGCAGAGGTCTCAGGCTCTAATTGTTTGGCTGTAGTTTTCTTCGGTGTGTGCCACACAGGAGCGCTAAGGGCAGGCACAGTGCTAGCGTGCCATTTGCTAACTCTCCTGCTAATTCCTGGAACACTTGGCAGTGCTTGATTATCTCAGGCCCGTGGGTTCTGTGGCAGCAGAAACAATGTTGGTCATTACAAGCCAGACTCTGATCGTCTTGAGCTCACACTGCTGCTGTAAGGGCTGAACGGCTGTCCCATCTGTGGCCCGACTGCAGCAAGTAAGAGCCCAAACTTATTTATACAGCCTAGCAGCTTTAGTTATTTAGTTACTATTCTGGGCTTATTTATTTTTCATTTGTAAGAGCATGTCGGAAATATAATTTTATAAAAAAAAAAAATTCAATTCACTACATTGTAGCATCGGTTTTATGTTGTTGAAGGTGTTTTTAGAAAATGTAAAACAATAGGGTGCATTCCAAATGTGGCACTTATGTGCAGGTGACCCAAGATCAAATTTCGCTTGGACAAGGCTCTACGGTGGAGGCATTACACTTGGATTTGCAAGTGAAAATTACTGTGCGCGAATGTGTAAAATTATTTGGGCTCACTGGTGCGAGTGACATCTGACACCCGATTGAGGTCATGAATTTCATACCTTCTGAATAAATGCCCCCTAATGCAACTGACCTTAAGCGCAAATTATGTTTCATGCTGTGATTGGATGATTTTAGTTGATTTACATCCAAATCACAAGAGAATGTGTAAAAAAGGGCTAGTATTTGTGGAAGTGTGCACATAGAACCTGTTCTAGCATTCTGTGTGCGTTTATAATTGACTATTTGCTCATGCCTTTGGTTGTTGCTTAACTTTTCAGTGTTTTTTAGTTTTATTTATTAATTTTTAATTTTCATGCCATGTGCTCATTTATTTTATATATATATATACTTGTTTTTTTTTCATTATAGTTTTTTGTAACTCTCTTTATTTAGGAATCTTTAAAGAAGCTCGAAAGCATATTACCACTGTCTTTCAGTCTCTACAGAAGCAGTTTTAAAGTGCTCTTATTGGTTTAGTCTTTAAATGGTTGAGCACCCTCTGATCTGTTGTTAGACCATCAACCTGCAAGAGCACTTAGGTCTTCCAATTTAAGGCTCTTAGTGGTTCCTAAACCAGACTTTGCTGTGATCCAGCATTTGCTCCAAGACCTTGGTATGGTCTACCTACAGAAATCAGAACCACCCCTAAACTATCCATTTTTAAATCTAGGTCAAAATCATTTTTATTTGATCTGGCTTATTATTCATGCTTTAAATTTGTTTTGCTTTATGTACTGCTGCTTTATTTGTGACCTCGTCTTTGTCTTAATTCTATTAATTGTTCTTATTGTGCAGCACATTGGTGAAGTTGAACATAGAAAATTTTGATTATCTTCAAAAAAAGTGTTTTTAGTCACACATCCTCATTCCAATATGCTCAGTTGGTGCTCAAGAAACATTTCTTATTATTAATGGTAATAATGCTTTATATTGATTCATGTGTTTGTTGAGACCAGGCTCCTTTGGTGAACAGAAGTTCCAGAAAAACAGTAAATTTTGAGTTTTTTATTTATTAAGAATTTCAAAGCATTTACTGCTGCTTTAGAAGAATTTAATGAGGAAGAAAAATAATACCAAAGATTGGAATGGTAGTGTATTTCAGGGCATAAAAGCTGTAATAGTGATTTTTTATGTAATAGATGTGAAACAAAACATCCGTAGTTTAAACAAATCAGCCTTTAGTTTGATATGAGGACTATCAGACGGCATGGAAATGAAAATAGCAGCTGATGATGAATGGAATTGCAAACACTTTTTTGTTCATGTAAAATTACAAACACCAGACTTTCCCCCCATCACATTCTGTCCAGTAGATATTTACATGTTATTGAGCTCTAACAGTGTATTATTAAAGTTTTTTAAGGTTTTTAACTTGACGGATGTATTTTAGCACACCACCTTTCCCCCTGCGGTCCTACCACCCTTTGTCAAGCCTTCATCAGTGTTGCTCTGAGCTGCGGAGGATCCCTGATCCTGCCTGCATTTCAAGAGGATGCGGCCATGTTTGGCGTCTCCGCTGTCATGTTTTATAATTTCACGCTTGCCTGAACAAAAGGCTCTCACAGTTCAGCTGAAGCGTGTCAACTGCACTCTGACAAGAGAATCTCACTTCTGCCTGTCTGATTGGTCACTCCAACAAGCAAAAAAAAAAAAAAGTCTAAAAAAGAGTATGGGAAAAAGAGCGGACCTTTCTGCGCTTCTCTCCACTAAATTTGCCCGTGTGCCCCTCTTTCTCAGCTTTCCATCAGTGAAGGTTAATGAAAGGGAGCGGGACAGTTTGGAGCGAAAACATTGGAAATCTTTGTCTGAGTTCATTGCTTTTTGACAAGGTACAGCGAGCCACTTTATGGTCACATAAACTACAAGGCAGACACCGTCACCAGGACATATCCCACCATGCCTGCAGTTATGAGACCTGTTATTTACAGAGGCCTTCAGCAGGTTATGCCTGAGCAACTTTTACACTGGTTTGGATTTGTCCATCCAAACTTCTCTGGGGAGTGTATTGTTGTGAGCGAACAGTGTGACTCCCTTCAAATTAGTTTGGGACAAGGCCGACAGCCTCTCTTAAATTAACTAAACCTTCGGAGTGCACAGTGATTTCAAGTATTTTAAATGTGATGCACTGAAGTCAGCTTTGCAATATGAAATTCCAGAAGTTATATTAGGAAAATACATTTTGGCAGCAGTGCCTTTGTAGCTTGTTTTTTTCTTACGGTATTGGCAGCAAGGGTAAGATTCAAAATTGAAATCTGTGAAAAATATAGACAACAGCAACAACCAAAAACATCAAAAACGAGTAGTTGGAGGATATTATTATTATAATTTTTGTTATTGTAGCTTTATTTCAATAGTCAACAGGAAGGGTCAAAATAATAGGCAGACAGGTATAAATGAGGCAAGGCAGAATCGTGGTCAAAGATACAAAGAAAAGGGTCGAGGCAGGCGGTGAACAATCACAGAATTGGAGAGCAGATCAAGGTCAAAACAACAGAAACAAACACAAGAAAAGAGCACTTGGAAATTGCCAGTGCAAGTCAATACTTCGCATTTAAACAGATGAAAATGAACCAGTTAAATAGTATGTAAGAGAGGGTGTGGTGATGGACAACAGAGTGCATTTATGACAGTTAGAGTATTGTCAGGTATTAATTTTGTACAATTTAAAGTAAATATTTTCATTTTAAAACACAAGATTTTCCTAAGCCTCCATATGCCAATGTAGCTTTCCTCACCCCTCAGATTCTCCTTCAGAGTAAACATGCCTTCAGAAACAAGCCCTCTTTTGTCCCATTAAATGTCACCCAATTGCGAGGTCCAGGCTTTATCTGTCTATCTGATATTAGCATCATTCTTCCGCTGACCCCATCTTGCTGAGTCAATTATATCAAATTAGCTGGCATTAAAAATAGTGTATTTGATAGCGTCCCTTTCAGTTCTGTTCTGCTGTTTCTATGGAAACCACATGAAAAATCTGGCTGAGGTGAACTACTAGCATCCTGTTTCATTGTACGTGTGTTATAGCAAAATGTGAGGGGGGTTTATTGGCCCGTGTTCATGTCTACAGGGATTCTTAAAAAAAGGAAACCTTCAGTACGTAAGAGTTTGTTGCGACCCTATCTGCGTGAAGCAGGCTGTTTTTCTCATCGGAGTTTCAAGCCATTTCACTTTTGATTCAGTCCAATTTCCTCTTTCCTTTAATGTTTAAACTTAAATCAGCCTGTGTACTAGAAGTAGGTGTCTGAGTTAAACAATAGAGTTCGGAGCATGACATGCATGCATAAAATTTTGTTATCTGAGTACAGTTTAAGGAAAAACAGTAACCACCCGCCCATTAATTATTTACTTTTTTTCTTTTCCTACATTTTCTCTCTCTAACTTTTCTTTATCCCCCTCCAGCACTATAAATTTAATTGAGGCCAATCAGGTAAGTAAATTATGCTTGCACCCCTGTACCTGGCCTAAAGCAGAGATCACACTTTTGTCAGTGCTTTAGCACACGGCCATTATCACTAAGGGGCACCTGGCATGATCCAAACCATGGCAAGCATCTGTGCCCATGGCACAATGTCAAAGAGCTGCAGAATATGAGTGCACCACTGCGTTGCCATTTTAACTTGACCGTGTGGTTTGCATCACCCCTAGAATCAAATGTCATGTCAGAAAATTGTGCATGTGATTTACATGTATTTATTTAAAGACTGGAATACACTAACCAACTTTTAAAATCTGAACACATTTTAAACCTACCTGTTCTAATGGCATAAACGTACCTGGGTACACTTTTTAGTGAGACACAAAATATGTACCAATAAGTACATATATTACTTCAGTTTCCAAAAGAAATGAACACTAGAGGCAGTAAAACTCAGACACCTTTTATTCCTTTTCACACAAATCTATAGAGTTTTAAAAAAAGTGTAATGTTCACGCAATTGCTTGAATAATATCATGTGACTGCAAAACAACATTAATTTGCTGGGTGATTTGAAAACTTCTTGCTTTTGAATTTTAGCATTACACATATATCCAGCTTCATATCTAAAGGGTTTTCATAGACAGTTTGTTCGCTAGTTCACTGAGTATAGGGAAGTACTTGAGAGGCGAAGATCATGTGTGAGTGCACACAAATAAATATGTATTATCTGTATGGCCAAAAATTAAGTGCTGGTTAGCATCTGTCCTGCAGTGAGCGCTGCTGTTCCGCTCCGCACAGACACTAAAGCACACATTTCTCTGGATTAACATTAAAATCAGCGGCCATGTAAAGTTGCTAATACTTACATATTTCAGATAGTAAGCCATATTTAAGGTCGATGAATGATAGGTGAGCATTTAGAAGCACCAGATGTGCTGTATTACCATAGACTAGCCGTTATCTTTTTGACCTCTTCTCCCGTGGCTTCATGGGATAGTAAACTGAAAGTGCACTCTAGAATATCACCATAAGTAGAAGGTCGCCTGGGAGCTTGTCACCTACTGGTTTTGAATTCTATGAATTTTGACATGCTGCTCTTTTCACATACTGTTTTTCGCATACTACTGTATATAGTATGGAAGTAGCCATATTTGGACACAGGGAATGTGTTCTAAAATTGTCTGAAATGTCATGTCTGAAGTCCACTGATTGGTTGGAATCATAGTCGGAAGCTAAAAACTCATAGTCTGAGTCTGTCATATACTATTTCTGGCAAATCTGTCTACTGCAGATTAGGGAAAAAACTGCATACGTTTTGTAGTTCATTCCAGTCTTAAGCCTAGTCCGTTTATCTACAGTGTGGTGACTGCAATAAGGAGTGTTTCACTACACTCAACAATACTGCAATATTAAACTCACAATCGTGCTCTTGTTACGAATAACAGCACACTGTGATTAGGCCACAGGAAATAAAAGTGATAACATCACATGTTTATAGGAGTTATATAGAATAACTATTTAGTGTTGGCCTTTGATCTTTCAAGGTGTGTCATTGGCAAATTTGTGTGAGGTGTCCTAGCATGAATACAACATTTCTTCAAATATTTTAAATGGTAGGGCATTAGCATCGTCCTGCCCTCTCATGCCCTTGGCTTTCCCAGAGGCCCTGCTCTAGCAGCTGTAATTTGAGATGCATTACATGTTTGGTTACGGAAGAGCAGTTTTATACTCTTGACAGTTTTATATGAATTGTCCTCAGGCATTTCATAAGTGAGCTGAGTGGGTGGCAAGTCTTAACGGTCAACAGTCTGTATCAGGACTGCATGCTTCAGAAGGAGCACTTATCTTTTATTAATATCACTTCATTAAAAGTTTTGCTGTTCTGCTTTTCTTCTGCTTCATTCCTTATTTTCCTTCTAAAAAATACGTTAATTAATCAACAGAAAAACAAAAACACCATGCGCCAAATGGGAAAAAGTCAGATGGCAAGGTTCAGTGCTCCAAGACTGTTGTAACAGCTAGTGTGAGACAATTAATGCATGCAGCAAACAGCAGGCACTGAACACACCCCGATGTGCTAATTGTAACTCCAGCTGAGGGGCCTTGTGGGTGCGATTGAGTGGGACCTTTTCAGTATTGTCAGCCTCCTTCAACGTAGCTTGACCGCCCCCTCTCAATGCCAGTCTGCCCCCTTTCCAATTATCAGACTTTATTAAGACATTTGTTTTCCAGAGATGGCCTTTGCACTTTTTGTTAAGCTCTGAAGAGTAGGATGTTATTTTCTATTTGGTTAATTAAATCATGCCTATGTTACTGATTAGAATGTCCTCTTGTAGTCAAATTAAGTTTACTTGCATGCCTGTGAAAAATGTGTCATCTGCCCTTTTGTGACAGAACAAAGTAAACAGAACAGAAGTGAGGTGCTGAACTATTTCTGTGTGTATATGTGTAAGTGTAAAAATTAGAATTGCAATTTGTTAATTTGATAGTTGAACAGTTAGTCATAAGATAAGTAAGTTCATGACAGTGGTTCATAACTGTTTTGATTCAGGGGATAGTGGTGACCAATGACCTGACACGACTATTTTGTAAGGCTGAAAAAAACAAACAAATAAACTGTCAGTGATAAAAAGGAAACTAATGTTGTTCTAATACTGTATGTCTTTCTTTTTTTTTAATGACAGTGTGTTGCATGTGTTAGCATACAGCTTAAAAACGTGAAAATGCGAAAACGCACACACAAACACAAAGTATCACAGAGATTTCCCATGTGACACGTGCCACATATTCATATGCACACATGCCTACATCCTTAGGCTTGGAACACCTCTCTGTTGTAATCCTGCATACAACAGTCAACATAAGCTAGAATTTATGGTTAATAAAGTTTTAAATATGGACAATTTTCTTACCACAAAGAATGGATACTTGCACGTTTTTTTTTTATTTTTTTATGATGGATGCTTGTACAGTATCCATTTTTTTTTACTCTAAAATCTCAATCACAATTCACTGATGTTATAAGGCCTGTGGGCATTTTTAAATATAATTCTGATTGTATCCGTCTTAAAGAAGGCAATCTTATACCCTAGGATGGCTTGAGGGTGAGTAAATCATGGGGTTATTAAAGTTTTTCGGTGAACTATCGGTCGATACAAAAATGACTGTATTTACATAAATACTTGCTAAGAGGTGTTTCATGTGCACTTGCTTTGGACTACCTAGTTTCATGCCATAAACATACCTTTGTACAGTTTTTAGCAAGACATGAAATATGTACCAGCAAGTACACATCACTGCAGTTTCCAAAAGAAATATCTTTTTACACAAATTTACAGTTTTGATTGATAAAGCAAAATTACTTGAAGAATATTATGTCATGACTTCAAAACAATATTAATATGTTGAGCTATTTGAAAACTGATGCTTTTAAACTCATATCAATGGGTTTTCAAAGACAGTAGGTTTGTTCGGTAGCTCACGGAGTACAGAGATGTACTTGGGAGGCGAGAAGCTCTGGTTTGCATCCTATAAAACTACGGTCAGTGAACATTCTCTCTGAAATTGCGGAATATTCAGCAAAGGCACATAATAATGGTGCTGCACAAAAATGCACTGATGTAGCCTACATATTTTCATGCGACCAGGTTTGGATGTGAGTGCATAGAAACCATCTCTGTAGTTAAAAAATTCCATCCACTGTCCCAAACATCATTAATGATGAAATGCTTGCAGGAATCATGGTACATACTGTAGAGAAATGCGATAGAAGAAATGCAATATCCACTATCCCATTCCAAAATTCATGAATAAAGACATATTTTCTTAGCATCACCTTTTTTTTCTTTTTGGTTAAATTACATTGAGCCTCAAAGGCCAATAACTTGCTAAATGAATAACATAACTGTATGTGTAAACATTAATGTTATTTATCAGACCAGCCTAATACATGACACCAATTCCTTGAACTTATGGCCTTAGCAGTGGACCTTAGCAAATTATATACTGTCTGTAGTATTTTCTGTTCCATCCAAGTTAAGAAGCCAGTTTATTTTTTTAATCCTATCTATGCAAAATTATATTATCAGTTGCATTTTATTATTGGCATAAAGCTTTTATATTTCCTCCTACGTGCTGACCTGCCGAAACGTGACCCTGTTGAGAACCACCGGTATACATCTGTGTTTTTTGCTTTTAGATAAAAAAATAAAAAATCAAAGACACCCAGTTTGAAATGTCTCGTCACAGCCTGAAGATCAAAATTTAAACTATTTAAAAACCTTGTTTCCAAATTGCAGTCAGCTCTACCATCAAAGCCATGCGTCAGGCTGCAGTCTGAGCCTCCCTGCCTCGCCTCAGTATCTCTAAGCTCTCGGCGAGACACTGCCTTTAATGTCTCAGTGTTAAATGGAGAAGTGTAAGACTACAGGCAGAAGGAGCGCAAGCCGTAGCCTGCAGCCACGCTTTACAGGTTACCTCCCTAATGGAGCTCCCAGGCCTTGAAGTGCAGTTGGGGAGCGGTTGGAGAAAAAAATGTCAAACGCTCATCTGAGACCCATCATTTAAGGACTTTCTCTGACTGGGGAAGAGGAAAGTGGATGGGTAGCACAAAAGAAGACAGCAGTAATTGACTACTTTCACTGCAATGGGACTAATTCACGATGAAGCCCACAGCACCTAGTCATGTGAAGGAAACCTGAGTGATTTTCTAAATAATGGGAGTTCAAGAGCTGGTGATGTTATCCAGGTGGCTAAGGATAGTGAGTGTACAAAGAGTTGGATTTGTCAAATGGCAGACATGCATCACCAAAAGCGGATTTGGACTGGCTTCTTATTATCAGTGGTTGGGCAAAAGCGTAATGTAATCTTGTGCATGTTGTGGCTGTAATATCATAAGCCTATTTTTTAACCAGCTAAGACCCTGGAGTTTGCATTTTAAGCTAAACCTCCAGTTCTCATCTTTCCATTCCTTGTTGGCTCACTGCAGTGACCTTGGTGTAGCTAGAATTAATCTGGCATGATCTATTTTCACATGTGAAGATGGCCATCATGGCAAATAATCTCTTTTCATTTTTGATTGCAGTATCCACTTCCCCAAGGCCACTCTGTACTGGGTTAATTGAATTTCAGAGACTGTCCTCAGTTGGTCAGCATAGATTGAAGTGCATGTAATCATAATTTCGGCAAACACTGCTCTTGTGCGCTTTGTCAGATGAATGGTGACATCACCTATATATATATATATATATAAATTTATATAGTATATTTATACATATATGAAATTGTGATTCAGTTGAGAACATACGCCAAAGGGTCTGTGTAAGAGCACAGTTGAGTGGTGAAGAGTAAACAGATGATGACAATTGACACTATTAACGTTTTAATGCCATCACTTGGTCACATCATGTGTTTCTTTGTTTGGATAACTATCAGAATACGAAAAGACCAGGTGTAAATGGCCTTTGAAAGGCAATTCAAGACAGATTGCTAATGGAACGCACAAACCACTTCAGGAGGTGGTTTGAGATCAATTCTAGACACAAATGGATGATTGTCAATGAAACGGATTATTGTAGCCACGTATGAAAAGTTTAATCCTCCCAAAATGGCAAAAAAAACAAAAAACAAGTAGTGTGAGAAAGTGTTATAGCAATACAACAAAGCTGGTGCAACATGGGTCTCCACATGTATGTGGCCCGTCAGACTTCTTGCTTCAGCAAACAGTTCGGCATCATCTTCAGTCTGCACACCTTCAAAACTGTAATCTTCGTAGGTACTGAATGCTAAATCATTTCACCAGTGCTGATGACACTATCTTAACAGCTGTAGTTTTTAAATCAGCTGATGATAAATAAAATGACACACTGTTGCTTTCGGTGGCGTGATCTCCACTGAAATTTCATTTTGCACATTTAATATTGCACACAATCATTGCACTATCCTGTACATACGCACTTGTAAATGTACATATCCATTGCACATATCACATTTGTAAATTTCTGATTATACATGTTTATACATATGTCAATCCCTGATACAGTAAATACCACCTGTAAACAATGTTCATTTATTGCATATTCATAATTACTATAGCAACCTGTACATTACGTTTACCTACTTGTCATTCCTGATTATAGTTAATACAAACTGTATATTATGTTCATATTACTGTAAATCCATCTGTAAATATTACCCAGTTTCTTCTTGTACATATCCTCCATAAGCACACTTATAACTTATATCCTGCACTTGCTGCTTATTGCACTCCTGGTTAGACCTAAGCTGCATTTCATTGCCTTGTACTTGTACATGTGTGATGAGACAATAAAGTTGAATCTAATCTAATCTAATATACCATCGGATTTGAGAGTCTCATTTATAATTCTTTTGTGGAGATAAATGAAGTGTAATTGGAACAGTTCTAATTAATCAGATAACTATCTGATTTGAGAAAATGCACGAAGTGACAAGTTTAAATACTTCCTCAGTGTGGTCTATAGAATAATGTAGGTAATGTGCATTTGGTCACACTCAGTTCTGTTACACAATTCCTGAACTTTTCTTCCCTTGTCTATTCTATTGAATATACTGTCACATTACATCACATTACATGACACTTTTGCAATCTGTCATACTGAATCTTAATATTTCTTCATCAACACACACACAGACACACACACACACACACACAATATATACGTCATGTTTTTTTTTTTTTTTCAAAGCCTCAATTAATTTTTTTGGGGGGGGGTTAAACTGTTTAACTTTTCAAAATACATTTGAGACCCATGAGCTCTTTTCTGTTTTGTTCTGTTTCAAAACAGGAAAATGTCCTATGGGAAGATGGTTGCAGAAGCCATAGCAAGTCAAATTCAGGGAATTTATAAAATCCTTTTTTTATTTTTATTATTATTATTTCAGAGTCTGTTTTCACGTTGTGCTTTCGATTACCATGCGTTGAAGTACAGGTGTTCCCTTTAAGCTGATGCTATGGTGTGCCACGAACCACCGAAATCCAGAAATACATCTCTGAGAATAAACACACGCACTGTTATGATCTCTTTTTTGCCTCAGGCTACAATTCCTCAGCACTGATGGTATACACTTGTTGGTGTTATCTTCCACACATTTATCATGCTTTATGTGCTAAATGGAAAATAAGTTGTAAGCCTGAAATCATTTATGAATCATCTGTTAGTCATACCATCTTCCTAAGCATTAACTACATTGGTCTCCAAACACTACAAATGAATTGTTCACCATCATTTCTCATAATTGCATAATTCTTGGGTTAATACTATTCCTCCTAAGTTCTCAAGATGCCTGTTTTAAGAAGGAGTAGATAAATTCAGGAGTGGAAGAAATGTCTTATGTCTGGTATAATACACAAGCTGAGGATTTCATTATGGCAAACCCCTCATGGGATTCTCCGGCCTAGGCTTAACAAGCCTCTCATTCTCAACATTTAACCCAACCATGTATAATGCATTAGAACAGACAATGAGCCTCCTGCTTTTTTTGACTAATGGGCTTCTAGCTAAATTTAATATTATTGGGTTTTTTTATGTATCTGTATACTTTTTAATTTCCGCTAGAACGCTATTAATTATGTTTTTGCTTCATGCCTGGAAAAACAAGTAATACAGCACACAGAGTGCTTAATAACAGTATTACATCTGTTAAGGAATGAGAGCAGAAACTAATCCAATAAAGATGTTATTATCTCGAAACACGAAGAGGTTGGACCACACAGTTATATAAGTTGACAAGTAATAAGATTTTTACGTTGTTTCAATAGCAGTGGTATTTGAAAGTAATAACTGACACCTGGGCGGATCTTGTCAAGTGCTATTTTTCTCAAAAAGGCTTTACATAAACTTCTGGCTTTCTACTTGAATCACAATTGCATATTGTGTTTTGTCTGCATCAAGTGGCTGATGTGGAACACCAACATCCACAGCCTCCTTTGAAAAGTTTGCTCACTCGAGAGGTGAATTGCAGACCCACCACATCCTCCCCCATCTCTACTCAGCTTGTTTCAGTCAAGGATGGACAGAATTCGAATTGAAAAATAATTTCTTAAAGAGAGGTTAGGTGCAGTATTATATTTGCACTTTATAGAGCACCTGCTATTTATGATAGATAGCTGAAGTATCATTACTTAGTTCTAAAAACAAATATTCAAACTATATTATGTACTGTATTACAAACACACAGGCCGCAAAGCCATACAGTACGTATAAATGCTGTTTGTTTGCATTGAACTTTGAAATTGCATGTGTGAAAGGAAAGAAAAAATGGTTTCCAGTGTATATCTAAATTTTGCAATACCTGTGGATATTGGTTGTGAAACAGTTAGACATTAGGAGCTTTATTGATTACAAACTAGTTGTCCACTCAAGAAATTTCATCATTTCTGTTCATTGTAGCGAGAAACACAAATGGAACAATATCAAGATATTTCACATCCACAGGCTCGCCGTTATGACCGAAATGTGTGCAATGAATAAAAAGTAGCTCCTCACTCTAGGAAGCTAGTCTTTGCAGTCTTGCATGATTTAAGTAATGGGATTCGATTTCATCCTATTTTTTGGGATGCATCTAGTTGTTGATTTGTGCAGTCATCTCTTGTTAGTACGTGTCTGATCATTTTTTTTTATTTTTTTTTTTTAAGTATGCACTTCATTCTCAAATGGAACCGAATACCAAGCAATACAATGTGCATTTAGCAAAACACATTTAACTATGTTATGATCCTCTTAGGATTGTGTTATGTTTATTATTAGCTAAATGTTCATATTATTTTTTTTTTTAGAGAGCTTTGCTTAAGGCCCTTTGTTATCATACGCTTAATTATTATTTTGTCATTTGCTCCCCTCAATGTTCATACCTAATCTATTAATTACAATCTCCATTAGCATTTTAATGAGAATAGGGCCAACAATTAAATCAGTCTATTTAAAGCTATAATTGAATGACCCCTGGCTCCGCTTTGATGGCTAAAAGTAAGTAGTGTCATGCCTGTGATTGAGAACGAGGGAAAGAGAAAGGAAAAACTTGGAAAAAAAACAACAAAGCTTGCCATTTTGATGACTGAAACAGAATTCAGAGGTCACTGTTTATTTTACAGTTCTCTGATGGCCAAAGTTAAGGAGTGTGATTACAGGGGCTGCGCAATTATAAGATCACAGCTGAATATGGAGGCTGAAGTAATTAATTGCTGTATGCGCTACATTTGCTTTCCACATTTTTGTGGCTTGATCCTGGTGGGAGGCTGTCTAACTTGCATTCATTTTTCTTAAAGAATATCTGCACAGAAGTGCTCCAGTAACTGTGCAATGGACCCTCACTGACTGTACTCGTAACTGTTGCTCTGTGAGCATCGCTGATCTCAACTCAGCAGCTCGCAGGCGGCCAGGGAGGCACGTGAGGCCATAATGAGAAGAGACAAGCTCTTCCTCTAATAGCCTTTTCTCCAAAAAAAAAAAAAAATGACTCTGACCTCCACTGCTCCTCGGCTGACGGGAGACTTGGAGCTGTCCAGTGT
>JAUCMU010000001.1:16720671-16736767 GCA_032275025.1 Enteromius treurensis
ATTATTTGAAAAGAACGAACCTGTAAATGTCTCAACTGACCAATCAGAATCAAGCATTCCAGAGAGCCGTGTAATAATGCTGTATAATGTGAGGTACCAAACAAACCTACCCTCTTTGAATTCCCATAGATATGAAGCTGGATATGTGTAATGCTAACAATCAAAAGCATCAGTTTTCAAATCTTCTATAGTAATTAATATAGTTTTGAAGTCATAACATGACGTACTTCTAGTAATTGTGCAAAGATTATGCTTTATTAATCTAAACTCTTTAAATGTGCGTGAAAAGGAATAAAAGGGAGTTTTACTGCCTCTAGTGTTCATATATTTTGGAAACTACAGTGATATGTACTTATTGGTACGTATTTTGTGTCTTACTAAAAAGTGCTCCCAGGTACGTTTATGCAATGAAACCAGGTAGGTCAGAAGAGCAATACATGTACTGTATATAATGTATCTGAGTCTGTATGCAGCTGATTGCTTGCCGCATCCGTCGCAGAATGGGTTATGTATGAAACAATGGAATGATTCTCAAGCAGACATAAATTACGAGAGCCAAATGCAGATGGTTTTTGGTTTTCCATCACTTTATTGCTGCTAAACAATCGAGATGAGAGGAGATGAAGAGGCAGGCGGTGGTATAATGGCTGTGGATGGGGAGATTGTTTTGCAGTGTTAGCAGTCGGCAGCTGTCTGCCTTATGAGGCGGATGCGGATCCGCATATGCGTGGAAGCAGGTTGGGGCTTTACAGATGCGCCGATTAAAATTCATGAAAACAAACAAACTTTGAGAGCTGTGCACACAACACAACACCAAGACATCTCCCAATGCCTTAATATCACAAGGAATGAGAGAGTAGCTTAATGTGCTACACATGTTTTTAGAGCAGATTTAACAAGGGTAGTTTTAACTTCTTTTTCATTTATTTTTTTAAGTGCCATTATAGTCATTTAGTGTTCAGCTTGAACCTAAAGTTTAAACCAGCTAGGTAAAATTGAATATACTGTGTGATAAACTCTGGTTTCCTGCTGTTTGATTAAAAACAGTCCATTGTGGGACTAAATGAGGAAATCTGTTTGGCTCTCACCTTTCTGGTCTGCTGGTTAAACCCACTTATGGAAGTGGCTTGCGAGGGTGGCAGCATCAGTGTGTGTATTTAAGCTTGTGAAGTTTAAATCAAACTCTATCAATCACTCAGATCATTTGAAGATTACCTCATTTGCAGCCGAAATGGGTGCCTGCAAGGGTGTGAAAATCACAATCTTGGCTCACTTTGATTAACCATATTTGCCTCATACACGCTGTAATTACTCATATCCTTAATCTTTCTGTGATCCCATAATTACAATATTCTGTGCCAGTTTCACCAACTAATGTGGCAGTGTAACTTTACAAAAAAAAAGATTCATTTAAAGATTTATTTTTTTGCCTAACTCAGAAATTCAAGTTTTGTCATCATTTACTTACTTTCCTGCTTTTCTGAAATACAGGTTAAACATTTTGTTAAATTGCAGAAAACTAAATTAAATATTTTGAGTTACAGTGGGGTACTATTCAGAACCCTCTGTCCTCCATCCTTTCACTGATCTTGTAAGGTAAAGCGTGATGCAAAATCTATTTTGCTGGAGTAAAACACTGAGCGTGAAGAATTTCTATCTTTAAGAGTGTATATTAGGATTTTAAGGAGTGAGTCTTTAGCTAATTTTCCTTGTTACTAATGGGTTTGCAGAACATACAGGATTGGAAAATTGTTTGCACACAATTTACACTGAATAAGAAGCTGATGTAATGTCAGTGCAACATTGAATGCATGATTTAATAGCGTTTTGATTAGTCTTTTTCTTTTCTTTTTTTTTTTGCTTTTCGCACAACAAATTTGCACAGGTTTCAAGACAGGTCTTAAGCCCTTGAGCATGCCTGTAGCCATTGTTGGATACATGTATGGTTTTGTATTGCAGACAGGGTCTAAAATTAACTTTTCGCCACACTTGTCAATGGTAGGTAAATTGGGAAAAATAAATATTTTCTACCAGCCCTGAATCTATTTTTTCATTCATTCATTCATTCGTTCGTTCATTCGTTTTGTAGATTTATCTCAATTTAGCTTTTTTATAATTGTATATTTTTTATTATATATAATTTATCTTTTTATTCATTTGTATAGTTATTCTTTTATTAATTTTATTATGTGTTGTATTGCTGGTTGGTGACACACAGTCAAAGTCGCAAGCATGTCACCAAACAACTATTAACCAAAAAACTATTAACATCTAAAATTTCTGCTGATGTAAAAGTTGTTAAAAGTTGCAATATGTGTAGCTATCTGAATGCCTTTAAAATAAACCACTTTCTTTTTTTTTTTTCTTTCTTTTTTTTCAATTAATTTAGAAAGGGATTAAATAAAAGTAGAATTAATGAAGCAATTTAGAAACCATTGTCTTTTCTTTATCTCTGTAATTTGATTTCTTTCACTGCTACACATTAGAAACTTTGTAGACCTGGTTGCAAAAACTCTGTATCATCAATAAAGACTGTCTGTCTCTTCCCATGGTGTTGTTGAAAGTTTGAGAAGAGAATGTTAATGGCTAACTGCTGCTGACTGATGGGTATGGGGAGAATGGTGGTGCTGAGATATGGAATTAAGAGGATGCTGACATAGAATTGCATGACGGGGCTCTGGACTGATCCAAACTCAGTCTCAGATCCAAGATGTGCCAGCGCGTCTACCCCTGCCCTTCTCTGCAATTTGTCATCTGCACCGACAGGTCTTAAGTTTTTAAAATGCCGCATGATATGTATTATCTGACAGCCCATCATTTCAGCCCCACTCAGGCGAATAACATTAAATGTTGAAACTTTGCCCAGAAAATCAGGATAGACTTGCTCAAACTTAAAAGGGAGAAGTATATATTTCCCTACTGCATCTCATGTGGTGCCAAATTTTTACTCTTTCTATTTCCTTTTACAGAAAAAAAAAAAATCACTTTATTCTGTACGTTTTCCTTTGGCCAGATTTTTTACACATTTGTTTTTCCTTTTACAAATAGTTGGACAACATTTGCTTTATGCAAATTTCTTTCCTTTCATCAGTTACGTTTTTTTTTAGCAGTCTTGAGCAAGTTTTTAATATCATCAATCTGTAACATTCTTCTTCTTCTTCTTCTTCTTTTACTGCAAGTTAGAAAAAAGAGCGATGATATCTACAACTACATAGGTCAACACCTCCTTTCCATCACCTTTTATGATTCCCAGTCTGCTGATACTTCTGGCCCTTTTACACTTATAAAATCCGCAAAATGGAGCGCACACTCAGAGTGAAGGAGTTGAGAATGGTAATCAAAGGCGCAGGCAGTTTTATGTGCTGATTTGACATTTTCCAAAATGGCAAAACCTTATAAAACAAATGAAAGACAATTTGACAGTCTGGTAATAAGATTATTTTACCTCTCTAAATCTCTGGTCTTTGCCAATAGAACTGTAAATCACTGGCCTGAGCCTCACAGAATGTGCACTGTATTAACCCTTATTCTAAAGCATTCAGGGGTGACCAGGGGGTTCGGGTCTCAGCTTATACATGGCTAAAGCTCCCATTTGGACAAGGTCGTCGGTCACAGTGATTTAGCCCTAATTTAGTGTTAAAAGGAGCTTGTGAAATATCCCCTCTAATTCCTCTGACACGATATAAAATTCCCGTTCAAAGGCTTGCCCGATTGATATGGCATAAGAAAGCGTTTTTCCCCTTCTCAGTCAATCGATGAAGAGGCAGGAGCTGACATTTGCAGAAACTAGGCTAAGAGACTCATCATACCGGACTGTTCTTTCCTTCTCCGTTTAAAGAGACACTCCACCTCTTCAAAGAGCCACTTAACATCAGATTCATTAGATCCATTATGATGCTCTTATTTAAAAAAAGAAAAAAACTATATTTTCTTCTTTTCATGATCTGTGATAAAAAATAAATAAATAAATAAGTAAATAAATAAAAAGGCTCTAAAGAAAAGACATTTTGGTTAATTTATTTCGAAGGGTTTTTAAATATATATATATATATATATATATATATAAAAGCGAGTGTTCTCAAAAGATAAGAAAATCAGAGACAAAAAGCATCTGAAAACCTTGTTGATTTCCCTTTCTTTCTAAAAAGCTTTTTTTTTTTTTTGTGCTGGTGTAGTATTTATTTTATTTATCACTCTGATGTTATTAATGTTAATGACGTTGGGGGTCAGTTTTGAAGCTGCTTTAAGGCCGGTTCTTTTTTTATAATTTGCAGACAAATGAGAAAACTGTTGCATTGTTTAGATTATAAATAGAATTGACATAATTTCAAAAAAACTTAAAAAAAATGGCATCCCATAAGTAATATATACAGGTTCAGGTACTTACTTTCAAATTCTTTACACATTTTTTTTTTCTGGTTTATAAGAGCCACCATCCCAAGAGCTTTGATAGTACCCTAGAATTCTGACATCTGTGAATTCTTTTATGTTTCTATCCCCACAAGTGTACTTTGACTCTCAACAAAATGAGTTTCACACTCCAACGTTAAAGGACAAACTTCTGTTATTGATATTTCACTTCTCTTCAGCTTTGCAATATACCGAACATCATGTTAACCAGGCCTCGGAAAAACACGCACACACACACAAAAAAAAAGTTAAAGAAAGAATGCCGCAGAGAGTGTGTTGTAGACCAAGGCCGTGTGATAGGCAAGAGAAAGGGCATGCATCCAGGAGCAGATCTACAATAGGAAATCAATGCTCCTGTGAAAGCATTGCCTGAGCTGGTAAAAAGAGGTTAAATGGGCTTGCGCTACAGAGAAGCCAATTCCCCTGCTGTGACCTTTGGGTTACACCATTAGTTACATACACAAAAGGATGGGAATTAATGGAAGCTTCCTTCATTCTGTCCTTTTCTACCTGTGCAAGTTATTAATCAGACTCGACCAAAACCCTCAAACTTCTGTAAGCTTTACAAGATTGATGTGCTGCAAAGTGTAATGCTTCTCATGGCTGCGAATGTGTTTCTGCCAGGCGGCTTTAATAAGTTACATGCCAGTACGCTGACTGACTGCCTTTTTTGTAGGAAAGGGAGATTCCACCTGACTATGCAGTCCAGTTGACAAGATATGGCTTCTCCTTAACTTTATATAGGCTAGTGACAAAACCTCACATCTCATACTGTTGTAAGTCACCCACAACTTTTACCGAAAGCTGGCGATTATGAACTTGGTGTGAAATACAATTGATTACAGCCAGGATTGCAAGCAATACACAAAGAATAATAATTAATGAATTGAGCGATGAGATAAATAGATTCTACCAGATCTGTGTAAACAGTCCGCTGTACTTGCAGCAACTTGGGATAGCTTTTCTCCCCAGCCTCTCGGCAGCCATCAGATGAGCTTTTTGTTTGTGTTGTCAGGTACAGCTCTGAGGGTATGCTTCACTTTGTCAATTAGTGAGAGAAATTTTTTAATTTTGTCTTCCCACCTCAAATGTAGTCCACAAGGGAAATGTGCGGCTTTAAAGGGTGTATCTAGTACATTAATGCGAAAACTTAATTAAGAGAACAGTAGAAACCCATTATAGGTACACTGGAATTAGCCAGTCAATCTCCAGATCTAAATTGAATTTTTTAGCGGGCAATAGTTCCCAATGAGTCTCGTCGGGAGATCCAACCATGACCTCCTGGGTTCAATTTAGGATGTGGTGAACACACATAAAGATGTACACTTATATTAGCACGATAGAGAAGTCAATTAAGAAACTGCTTCTAGAATCCAATTAAAAGTCTTTAGACAATTTCACCCCATCCCCCCCAAACCCCTCACCTAGACACCCCGCCTCCCCAACCCTTAGTAATGAAGACGGTAAGAAGCACGAGGGGGCTCTAAATGGGCTTTCTAAAGGATTGTTTGTCTTTTTTATTGTCTTAAGAGCATGGAACAAGTATTATTGACTTTCGATTTAAATGAAAAGTTTCTTGTTTTCTCCATTTTCCCACATTTCTATGGAGCGTCAAGACAAAAAAAAAAAAAATACCCAGCTGAGTGGGGCTATTAGATTAAGTCTGGTAATGAACAACGTAATGGACACCTTGTTAAATCTTATTGTTCTGTATTATTGCGGTCACCAGAGACAAACTCTATGGCAGGACCTGCGGAATAAAGTCCTCAATTCAATTTCCAAAACGTATTACAAGCTGCTCTATAGTCAAGTCCACTATTTCATAATTACTGCTGGTCTCAGTAGATGTAAATGTCAGTACTCTAAGCAGACAAGATATCTCACTTACTGGCTATGGACGACATGGCCGGGTCGTCATTAGCCTACAGTAGTGTCCATCCAATTTTGACGCTGTTTTGTTATTGACAAAGAGAAATTGTGTTAAAAAGTATTTGCAAAAGTTTCCATCCAACAAGTTTTGGTGTATCGGGAAAACAAATTGCACTTTTAAGCTGTTTCCATACATAATTTCAACTATTGTGCAAAAAAACTATCGTCCATTTAATAAAGAAAAAAAAACCCTAACAGCCTATTATTGAATTAAAAAGGCCTACATACAAATAATACGTTTAAAGAGTTTTCATATTTTTGTACTTTGTTATAGACTATTTAGATACTCAGATAGCATCAAACAATAGACTATTCATAAGGTGCAGTTGTTTATTTCTCCTAACCGATAACCGACAGTCATTAAGCCATTATTAATCGACTTATCAATTATGCTAAATTACAATTACATTAAATTTGAATTAATACGTGGCTGTGGCCCATTAAAAAATAGCTTTTTTTTTTTTAGGGATTCATTTTATCCAAAAAAATACGGAAAAATACTGTGCCGACATTAGCCAGGTTTCCATCCAAGGAGTTTTTGCACTTTTTTTATTTAGTATTTAGTATTTAGCACTTCAAATTTTTTACTGCATAGCGGATGGAAATGCTAATTATCGATAGAATTTTGTAAATGTCGTCACAGTATTTTTCAGTTTAACTTTAGCGCATACATTCTATATCGATACTTCAAATGTTTGGAAATACCTTTTGTGGAGAAAATGGGCTTTAATGCACATAAATGCAGTGTCACATGACAGAATTAGCCTATTGGCAGCGTCCTTGTTCGTGGTGTTGCTCGTGTCAAAGCACAGCAGCCTAGTTCAAAAGGGCATTAAATCATAATATTATTGCATCTAAAATTTTAAATATGGTAAAAAGATGAGTTACCTTTCAAACATCAATATCTCAATTTGATGTTTCTTTTTAATACTTTGAAAGTTAAACTTTATTAAGCCTTTTGTTCAGGATTTTATAGTTGTTGAGTTAGTAGTTTAATGCGTGCGGCGCCAGCAGGATCACTTGATTTTTTTAACGTTATAAAAGTGAAAAACGGCTTACTATACTCGTTCAAGAATAAGACATTATTCAAAACTATTTAAAATATTTATTTTGTGGGCATTCACAATACAAACAGTTGTAAATTGTAAATAATTGGATCCCGCTTATAAGAGTGCATCACAAAAATGAACTGAAATTCTGCATAAAGGCTGCTACTTGTTTCAGTTTTTTCTTTCGTTTTGTTAATTATTTATTAACAAAAATATGTATTTGACATATGGGCCTTTTTCAAAGACATGAAAACTCATTAAACTTGTTATTTTTATGTAGGCCTATATAATTTAAATATGGCTACGTTTTTTTTTTTTTTTTTTTATCAAGTGGATTAAGAACAGACTATTTGCATATTATTTGCGCAGTAGGAGAAATTATGTTTGGAAACAGGTTAAGGGTTTTTTTTTTTTTTTTTTTTTTGAGCTACACCAAAACTGCGACAATTCATTTTTTTTAAGGATGATGTCATCACGGACACCATTTTATCGGTAAAAGGCCAGTTGGATGGAAACAGGCTTGAGACAGCAAATTTCACAAATACTTTTTTATGCAAATTCTCTTTGTCGATAACAAAACAGCATAAAAACTGGATAGAACCTAGGCTATTTACAAAATGTTATCTGTACTTAGCATTTCCATCAGCTATATCGGTAAAAAAAAATTGAATCGAATTGAATTGAATATTTTTCTGTAAGAACTCCTTGGCTGGAAACCTGGCTATTATTATAATCGATCAGAGCCTAAACCAACTTAATTAGACAAGGCTGTCAAGATATCAGCTTAATTTGAGGAGTAGGGAATTTATTCTGACGGTGCGGAGTGTTGTCCGGGGGTTTTCGAGCTGCAGAATGCAGGTGCGTCAAAATCAGCGTGTTTGGCTTTGGCTGCACATATACAAAGAGGCCCAGCTAAAGGTGCCATGACGCCTTGCAAAAAAACCTTGCTGTTGAGGGGGTTGTGTGATGGAGACCCGATTGAGTTCATTTGTCCATGTAATCCCCCTGCGTAGTTTCCTGGAGTCTGACCAGCATTATGAGTGGGGAATATTTAATTAGACCTTATCAAGGCATGAAAGACATGCAAGGCATCTAAACATGGCTTATTTTCTACTGCTTGCATGTTATGTGCATCATTCAAGCTTTTTCTACTCTAGTACTGCTAGTTTTCCATTTGCATTTTAATAAAAGTATATTTTTTGACAAATAAGTTACAGGCAAAAAAGAATTTCATGCTTAATGTGTGCTTGCTTAATTTTTCTATACATTGGCACTGCTGTTCTTTAAGTTATGTGGGTGTGATGAAAAATGTAAGAGTGTGTTAAGTGCATGATGTTTCGCTATTTCTTATTTATACAAATATTTATAATACATTATTTATTTTATAAATGATCAGGCTGCTACACAACATGCATGCTGCCATTCCTTCATTCATTCCGTTTCATTAATTAATCCATTATTATATTATATTTTTAATAATAACATGTATGTGCAGAAATGTATAAATAAATAAATACTGTAGGTGTTTTTAATGTTGCATATCCAGTTTTGGGGATGTGATTGCATATAGCTGAAACAGCATCATTTGGTATTAAAAAAAGGCGAGAGATTTATGTCTGAAACTGACTGTCTGTTGTTGTAGAGAGAGCACTTAAAGTTAATCCATTTCTTTAAAACAAACCAGTCCCGCAGTAAAGCCATGTCAAAAAGCCCTTTTTACCTAGCAAAGCTCGAGCCACAATCTTTGAGAAGCCAGTCTCTTGAGCTTACTGATGGAAATCTCATTGCTTACTGTGCAAAATCACTGATATGTAAATATATGCAAATATTAATATAAAGTGAAAAGGGCTATCTTAAATAGTGGGAAAATAAACAGAATGCATGCAAAAGTACAGGCAGGGAGAGAGTGTTTGGGGTTATTTAATAACACGATGCTACCCCTCCTCTCCTCAAGCTTTGATTCGTCCGCTGAGGCAGTGAAATTACACATTACAGTATTTGATTGGAGGGAGAGGGTGCACAGCCAGATAAGATCCACCCAGAAGAGAAGGGCCCAATCAATAGCGCTGGCTTTCATATGGTAATGTGTCGCTGCAGGAAGCAATAGGTGAATATATTCCCATTCGATAGCAGCCAATTTGCCAAGCCATGAGACACCCCATCAAATGTATACCAGGAAGATGAAATTGTTGTTTGCATAACAAAGCAGCTTTGGTCTGTGAGAGGTTTTTTAAACAAACATGTCCCTCTGCGCTTACAAAATGTAATAACAGAGAGGTAAGAGGTCAGTGTAACAGGAAAACATTACCTCTGCAAAAACACAATGTGAATTGAGAGCCGTTAAATCTTGCGCTGTGCGGTTACAGCGCTAGTCGCGCATAGTTATTCCGTTATTTTGTGAGCTCGATGAATAATCTCTTGTCTTTTAAATGCATCACATTTGTGTGGATATGTGTACAGTCCTGAGGCATACGAACCCGATTGTAATTAATGGGTATTATAAACCCCAGGAGGGGAAGGCAGTAATAGAGGAATCGAGTAGGGATGAAAGTGAAACCCACACTGTCAGGCTAGAGAATGTGGTGATTTTGATTTTTTTTACTTTATACTCAGGCTGCACACTTTCAAGTCCCGTTTGTCACAATATTTTGTTAATCTTCTTTGATTCTCCCCTTCTCCCTCTGTCTCCCCAAAATAAAGAGCCAAACGAATTCCAATTAGATTGTATTAGATAATAAAGACGCTGTAGGCATCCTCAATCTACAGCACTTTTTTTCTTATTGCACCTCATTGTATTATCAACATGGGCGCTTAAAAAAAAAAACCCAAAAAAAACTTCCCACCACAAGGAGAGGCTGAGGAGATTGGGTGATGAATTTAATTCTGCAAGTTCAGAGAGATTTTTTAGTTTGACATGCGCAGCAGGGGGTCTTTGAGAGCTTGGCAATGTCTCCAGCACTGCAGGCTTTGAAAATCTCTCCCCACAGTCGAGCTCCTATCAAAAGCCAAGGATAATATTCCCTTCGAGGTAAAAGCATCCTGGTGAAAGAACTTCTAGACCCTTTTATTTATTCATCATGGTTATATCTGAATATATCAGAAGGCTTTGCGATAATGCATGAAAGGGTAATCACAGGCATAGAAAGAGGGAAAGAGTAAAGATAGATCGGTGTGCTTTTTTAGCTTTCTTTAATTCCACACAATATAATTACAGACAGATTTATTTGTACATTGAGTCATTTTATATGCAATCTCGTCCACCCGTTTACAAGTGTTCATTGACTTCGCTGAGGGCTAGTTGGTTTTAGTACATAAAACAGATGTTGTAAAAAAAAAATTTTTTTTTCTGGACCTTAATTTACTTAGCCTATATATGAAGATAATAAGTCATAACCAAACACAGTACAGTTTTTGGCTAGCTTCTTCCCAGCTCCACAGCACTGTACAGTTGAGCAGCATGCAACAGAAGATATGAGGAGCATCTCCCTTTTAAAATTTGATGAGCCTATTTATTTTGCAGTCTCAACTGTTTTATGAATTGTATTATATTGTTTGCATTTAGCAAAATATTTCTAAATAACCCCCCCCCACCCCCCCCGCTGTGTGGGTCATAATTTATATTTGGGTCACATTGTTGATATCTGGGTCACGCTTCCCTAGTTCAGAACCACAGCTGGATATGATATACTGTATAGTCATAGTCTTCATAGATATTTTTTCAATGAGACACATCAAACACTGTATAAATAATGCAGTGATAACACTCAAAGTTGCTTCTTTCAGCACACAAACCAACAAGCAGCAGAACCTCCAAAAAGAGCAAGTTGTTTCTGTCGATATCAAGTGTACAGTCAATGAATGTTGAGTGTGATGGATTGTCCTTGTTGCCTCTGGACGCAAAGTATTGACTCATTGAGTTATTTACCCGCTCTGTGGTGGTTGCTATCTAAATTTGTGAGTAATATTCATTCAGCGCCAAACACATATTGATTTTTACACCCCAAGTCACAATCATGATTTATTCAGATTGAAGATGTTATGTTTAGGGTGATTTTAGTTTGTCATGATATTATCAGGATTTTTTGAAGTAGTTCTTAAATTCTCTTGGAATTATAGTCTATATTATTATTATTATTATTATTATTATTAAAACAACACATAGGTGAAGTACTGTAAGTGTTTGTGTACTGTACACGTTATGACCCAACACTTCACCTGTATGTTTTTTTTATATTGAACAAAATATATGTATTTGATTTATTAATATTAATTTATTTCCATTCAATAAAAACATAGGTGAAGTGCTGGCCCATACCATGTTATGAGTTTCACACATCAGTCATCCTGCATGTGCTTATAAACACACAGACATCCAGCAGTGTTGTGTGTTATCAAACCCAGACAGCCTCCCACTCCTTTGTCATGCCTCCAACCAATTTACTTCTTTTTACTTGACACTTGTGCTAATGATGTTATATATAAGTCGCTGCTCATGAAGGGAGATTAACACCATATTTGAGCGACTGAGGAAACGGCTGGGCCAGCGTTCTAATAGTTGATGCAAGAGTTTGTATTAAGGTAGAATTATACTCATAAATCTCATAACATTATTAAGCCCATAGATTAGTGTTGAGCAGTCAGTATGCATTAAAAAAAAACCTCGCTGTGTTCTCCTCCTGCTCTTCAGAGACTCTTATTAGTCTTAAACTGCCAGGGCTGTAATACCGCTAGATATAATCATCTGCTTTGCCTTACAAAACTGCACGCCTGCCGCTTGGACTCTTGTGCTCCTCATTAAAGAACTTCCATCCAAACTCATAAACATTAAAAGGCTGTTACTATTTCAGAGCTCGTCCTTTAGCGTTGTTGTAAAGCACCTGCAGTATTCCTCGCCCCCACCCACCTTTGTCATTCTTGCTTTGTGCTCGAGTTTCTTACCTTAGGGCTTTGGGACATCTGACACATTAAAAGACGAGCTGTGGCGGCAGGCGGGCAAAACAAAAGCGCACTGGCTCTCCTTCCAGTAATCGCGCTGGCCCTTTAACAAGTTCATCTCTCTGCGTGAGCCCTTCGATTGAAGGAGTTTCTTACTTCTGCCCAAAGGGCAAGCCATCAATGGCAGCAATCTTGCGCTTACTCATTTACTAACGCTGTCCCAGTCCTGCCCCTCTGTTTGCATCAAACAGTCCTCTGCTACATCGCAATGTTGCCTCTTGTAAAATAATGATATCAGTGCTAATAGAAGACGGTTGTCAGTTTGCTGCCGCTCATATACAAAACGGAAGGTCGTTCTTACACTTACAGAAGGTCAAATCCACAAATAAGGCTGTTTGGCAAGACTTCAAGCCGAGATATGCGATGCATTAAATCTTTTTGCTTTTGCCTCATTACAGTGGTATTGCAGCATTTCAGGCCCCTTTAATTTATATAATTTTTTTTTTAGACTGCAGCATCCAGCTGGCAGTGTGAACATAAAGTTTCTCATTTCCTTGCTTTTTAGTTCCTTTTCTCAGCTGACATATGTTCAAATTAAGATGGACACAGAGAACATCAGGCAGAAAGTAAGTTGTTTATGATTAAGAATCCTTCCGTTAGGTTGGGCCAATCATTTTACTGCTGTTCCAAGAAATGAAGTATGTTTGTGCCAGACATGTGGTGGACATGTAGCATGTTTCCCAAAATCAACCATACGGTTCATGGACTAAAAGGGTTCTCTTTCGCTTGGAAATTTTGATGTGAAATGATACACAGATGGAACTGTTCTGAATTAGGTTATAAATGTTGTGACGCACATTTTAAGGAGGAAACAATCAGCCCCTTGATAATGTAAGACATCAGTACAGTGTGTGTGCATGCGCTATATATGTACTGTATGTATAAAATTGTGATTAATCGCATTCAAAATTAGTTTTTGTTTACATAATATATGAGTGTGTACTGTGTATATTTATTAAGTATATAAAAATAAAAACACATGCATTTTTACATTTAGGAAAACTTGTTTTATGTTTATGTATTTAATATATTTATACATAATATAAATGTATATATTAAAAAATAAATAAAAAATAGGAGTGTAACGGGACACACATGAAGGTTCGCTTCTTACCTTAATTTTAGCAGCATGGTTCAATACAATTTTGGTAAAAATGTACCTCAGCTTATCTTTCAAACTACAGGGAGCCCTTTTACATAATATGACTACAACGAAGCCTAACAACTTAACCCAAGCTTAATTTAAATTACTATTTATTTTTAAATGCATCGACTTAAACCAACTAACCCTAACATAAAAATATAAAAAATGCACATAATGCAGTTTTGAAGCTAATAAAGTAATTTTTTAAGCAATAAAGACATGCATTTTATACTAAATATTCAAATAAAAACAGTTATTTTAAACGGCAATATTTAATATTACTGGTTTTTGTCACAACTCCAAATGTGCTGCTTAATAATAATAATAATAAGTAGGGTAGTTGGGAAGTTTATGTACAGGAATTGGATTTAAGGATCTAAAATATGGTAATCAAGATAATGCATTAATATGCACTTTTTAAATACTAATAAACAGCCAATATACTAGTTATATGCATGCTAATAAGCAACCGGTTATCAGTGACAACTAGTCCCAACTAAAGTGTTACCCTGTTTTACTGTATCTTTGATCTAATAAATGTAACCGGTCGGCGAAACAAAACAAAAAAAAAAGATTTAGCTGTAATCAATAGCACAAATGCATACTACCTTTTGGTATGCACTTTATGTATAATGTACAGTATCATTTTGTCTTTTCTGTGGTGGCTAGATTTCCCCTGTTTACATTCGCTGTAGACTGTATTTATACATACAAACCTTTACACATTTCAGACCAACACACATCTATTTATGTGCATTATTATACAGTACTTTATTTGTACCATGCCATCATGTTCAAATCACATATTTATGGCAAAAGGGACCTGGATTTGCTAGAATAATAAACTTTAATGACTTGCTGCATTATCAATTTATGCAACGGTTGGACGCGTGTCAGCTTTGGGTGAAGTGTTCATAAAAAGAAAAGAAAATGAAAAATATAAAAACACTAAACGCCATTTTGAGCTGCGCTGTGCATGTGAGGAGGGATCATTTGCATGATAATATGCAGTAAGTCATACTGTAGATTTAGACTGTTGTGCTTTGCCTGACTTTGGGTCAGGAACAAATTGCCTCCTTTATCCAATAATCTCAGACTGGATATAGAGTAATGTGGGTGTTTGCTTTCTGTTTTGATGATATTTGTTCTCTCTTCATGTGTCTGTTTTTCACTGTGATGCGCTCAAGCAGTTCTGGGAGCAGTGTGCGCACCAGGTACAACAGAAGGTGTCTAGCCGGAACCTCATATGAATGTGGAATGATATACTGATATACATCAGCAGCTGAAAAGAAGAGAGGGCCTGTCTGGCTGATAAGGTGGAGCAATGGCAGCCTGTGGCAGGGTCATCTGCCCCCTCACATCTCTCTAGCCACTACGTGCCAGAATAGTTTGAGGAGAAGCGGTCTGCTGATTTTTCTTCATTCCGGCATATGTAGCGCTTTCTCAGCTGCCAGCTGCAAGCAGAGAGCCTGCCCTTCCGTCCGGCGGAGATAGACCTTAGCCAACTGGCCTCTCTCTGCCACTCTGAGATCTTTTGACTCTCCACTTGACACTCCTCTAAGTGAGCTCAACTTTGTCAAAACGGGCTAAAAAAATGTCTGTGCAGCATGCATGTGTATTTACTGGTCACACGTTTTATTTGTGCAAATATTTTTCAGGGTTGTTTAAAAAAAATAATAATAATATTAATATTATTAATAAAAATGCATTTTTATAAATAAGCACATTTTAAAATGACTAATAGTACATTTAATTAATATAGTACATATAATGCATTTATCTACAGTCACATCTTAGTTGCTAATATTTGAAAGTGAATAATAATAATTATTTGATAGATTTGTATTAAATGTGTTTTAATGAAAGTGATTAACTGTTCAATTAACTATGATATAACAGTTTATTATAATTATACATAAATATGTAATTGAAAATACATAATTGTTTATTGAAAATCTGCAAATCTGTTAGGAATTGATCTTACTGAAACAAAGCTCTTTTGACAACTAGCCCTTCACTCCAATAAATGAATTGATAGTAGTAGTATTTATTATTTGATAGATTCAAAGCTATTCTAGTTAACAATTTTTTTCCTCCGATAATTGTAATAAGTTAATGGAAATAAAACCTAATGCATAAAAATGAATGTAAACTATATAGACATTCAAAACAACAACAACAACAACAACAATTAATAAACCATGCCAAAAATAACATTAATAACAGTTTAGCACTAACAGAAAATATACAGATAAAATGTAATTATGAATTAAGGAATGAATTATAAACAGAAACGTCTAGGTAACTAAACGTAACCCACGTCCCCTGAAGGAGGGAACGGAGACGTTACATATGGGAACTCGCCAGAGAGACCAAATGCCTTTGAGCCTAATACAAAAGGCCAATGAATATTGGCGTGCATTGATTGCGCTCAGGTGCACCTCATCACTGACTTTTTCTTTTTTCCCAGTTTGTTAGCAGAGAATCTGCATGTAACCTTCCCAGCCTCTCCACGGCCCGTGTGAGGGGCGCAGAGTTGCTTTCAGTGGTGCTGAAAGCAAGCGGCTGA
>JAUCMU010000001.1:16736867-16751701 GCA_032275025.1 Enteromius treurensis
CCGCTCGTGCCCTCTTATACTCACGCAGTGATGAGGTGCACCTGAGCGCAATCAATGCACGCCAATATTCATTGGCCCTTTGTATTAAGCTCAAAGGCATTTGGTCTCTCTGGCGAGTTCCCATATGTAACGTCGAAGTGATTCGGGGAAACTGTAATTGCATTGCAGTGATACTAAAATAACAAAGGGTTTGATGCATTTGAATGAAAAATTAATTTAATGAATACACACACTGTAATAATAACTATAATCAATATTTATATAATAATAAATCTTTTAATATACAGTCACCAGGCCTGTGTTAGATCTCCTTTTAATGGTTTTAAAATAACATTTTGAAGTGTTTTCTGTAAAGGAAAACAGAGTACCAATTAATCTGTCTCAGTTCATGGCCAATTCTCTGTTATGATTTAGAGCAGTGAAGCTGTTAGGATGTGTGATATATTGGCAGTAGTAAAGCTGATACGCAGGCCTTTGTTACAGCAGGCAAGGGAGTACAATTTTTGCTTTTGCTCACCAATAAAATACATCAGAGATCAAAGGTCTCAGACTTTATAGGGAACCTAGTCATGCTGTTAGGCCTGGTAAAGTATACTTAAGGGTATGTGCTTACACACCCAGAGGCCAGAAGGGCTATTAAGGTGGCAGGATTTCACAGTAATTTGGAAGTCTGGAGACTGGGTGCTACATAAAGCAGGGAAAATGCACACACCCAAACACTCTCGTCAGTTTTTCCTCTCTCTGTTTCTCACTTATCCATCTTGTGTCTGGTCATTTGATGAAACCTACATAGGCCAGTCCTCAACGGGTCAATGGAGGTGCTGACAAGAAACAGCAAACACAAAGACAACACCTTACTGGATAAATCAAACACCTCAGCTCTTCCCACAGCAACATTGATCTACTCACTCGATAAGATGAGAATGGAGGATTACGCCTAGACTTGTTTTTAGGACAGTGTCTTTTTACCATATATTGTTCATCTTACTTGTATTATATAAATTTGACAAAGTGATCGTTTGGCTTGGGATTTTGGATTTCCTCATTAAACCATATTATTATTTTAAAATGATTTTATTACTATGTATATTGTTTTTGGCTTAGAAATATGCTGTACCTTTTAGACTACTACAGCTGACATTTTTTGTTGTTGTTGTTGTTTATTTCCTTGTTTTTTATTTCTGTAAAATTAGCTAATACAAAATCTCTCTCGCCTTTCACATTTATCATGTTAGCATATTATGTAACATTAAACAGTTTATTAAAATTAATTAATCAAATCTGACCCCAAAACAATTACATTTGCTAAGATGTAATGCATTTCAAATTGCTACTCATTCTATATTTATTTATTTATTTATTGTAATAAACTATAGAGTAGTGCATGCAAAAAGTGTGGCTATACAAAATAAATACTGTAATGTACTAAAATAACTTTGGTAAGACTTTCTATTTTTTTAGTTACACCTATTAGTTGCCTATTAGCATGCATAAATAAGCACATATTAATGTCTTATTCTGCATGACCCTATTCTATATCCCTGATCCTACCAGTACCTACACTTAACATCTACCTTACTATCTATTAATCTATTAAGGAAATAATAGTTACCAATTCTAAAGTGCTACCATAACTTTATGCAAATGTAATTCATTTAAACTAAAAAATCCATACAGTAGTTTGATAAGAACCATTGTACCCGAATTCATTTTTATTTTATTTCATTTTGTTTTGCAAAGTTTTCACTGTAATTTAAATTTGACCAAGGAAAACTAATAGGCGTTTTGGAATTGCTTAATCAACAAGGCTAATTCTAGCTCTGTATTGTGGCATTTCTTATCCGAACTAAGCCGAGAAACACTGTTGATAGATGGGTGTTTGCCCTAGATTTGTTGAAGGGTGGATGACTCAGGGGACAGTGTTAGAAGAACCATTAGCCTACATGTTGGGGATTCATTTTCTGTTGTCGTCGGTCAGATAAATGATTGTGCGTCTCAGGTGATGAGTGGAGTGTGTTTTAGAGCAGCGGCGCATCACTAGTGAAGAAATGTCAATCACCCCACTTCATTAGTTTGTCACATTAAGCCAGACTGATGGCGATGGGCGTTTGTTCGTGTACGGGCGAGTAGATTTGCATGAGTGAGGGAAAATGACTGCTTTCAAATGGCATGTTTGTCATCTTGCCTGTCATCACTGGACACACTTTTAATACAAGTGCTTCCCTGAATGCTGCACCCTTCACAACATGATGAAAAGGCATTTCAAATCCTACGAGGAGTTAGGATGTTTTTGATAACATTTGCTTCATCCATTAAATATAATTACTAGTTTTCAATTGCTTTTATTTGTATAAGTGGTCAACTAATATGGATTTGTATTTCATGCTTATTGCACATACTAATATAGAGTGGCCAATTCTCAGCATATTGCTAATATCTAAAAAATACAACTGAACTAAATGTATAAAATAAAACTGCAAAAATATACAATTGCCTATTTGATAATGGCAAATGACTGTTCCGAAATAATATTAGATGAATTTATACATATTGCTTAATGTTTATTGACTTTCTGCACCAAGACAGATACAATTCCGATTATTATGTCCTAGATCTATCTATTTGACATATCAGCTAAATGAGTGTAAAAGAGCTCCCCACAAAATCATCCCTATGTTCAGGAAAGATCCCTGCCTCCATCTCCTAGGAAACAAGGAAGGTTCTTGTAATTGCTTTCATTTTTGGAGATGAGGGAAAGGACTCCCTTATACTTTTGTAAATTGAATCGGCGCAGATGAGCAGCCGGGGTTACTCTTTCTCTATCTTTTAGGTAATTTACCAAATTACTCAAGCCGCTTTCTCCAGAAGATCAAGACAATGTCATTTCCCATCTTTCACGTCCTTCGGAACATAATGCATTCTTTTTCACTGCATAGAGTTAAAAAAAAAAAAAAAAGAGGAGCAAGAGACTTTTGACTCAGAGAGTCATAGCCATCTTTCCAAAATTGACATTTTGTAAAATACTTCTCTACATACATCAAAGTGTAAGCTATAGTTCAGCACGAGTTGTCATGTTATAAAAGTAGATCGGAGAAGGAATTGTTGCTGTCCACCTCAACCCTAGATTTCCTGTGGTTGTAGTGGAAGGCCTGATAAATGGAATGAGTTCTACATTGTTCATGGTGGAATTGTGAGAAATGTTCCCGGTGATTATTATACGGGTTTCTTTAGTTGCCAGTTGTTAGAATCCTAAGATTAGTTGAAAATATCGATTGCTATTTTATTGTGCACATGCAACATACTGTACCACTCAAAGAAAATTCTGTAAAAAATATAGCCTGTTAATATTACAAATTTTCCACATTGAATTTTTGATAGGTGTTTTGAATTAAGGATCGCAGTGGGAGGAAATATCCCTAAATGTAATGACATTTTCTGCCTTTTTTCTTTCCAAAATAAGGAATACTGTTTCATATAGTTCATTTTAATTAGTTCTGTCAATCGACAAAAAGATAAAATTATTAATAAACACAAAATTTTTCTGAAATAAATCACGAAAAAATGTAACCTTTTATTTTTTACGTTAAGCACATTTAATGTAGAAACAACATAAAGACAGTATGACGTTTTATTAGACTTTTCTAGAAAAATTACAAATACTGATTTAAGTGAACTTAGACTTCACATAAATCCATTATAATAAATGTCGTATTACCTGTGCCCTTCATTAAGTAGTGTCTTTAAAGTCTAAAAAAATAGAAATTCTTGTCTAATGATTGAGGTGGCCAGACCTTGCTATAAACAATTTTAACGTTGTTAAACTGCATAAAAGTGCTCATTTTGACAGCACTAGTTTAAATGTAACCTCTGATTAATCTAAACTTTCTCCTGTATTTATTTTATCTGTCATCTATCATCTCTCTGTTTCAGTGAGAATGTCCTGAATTTTTGGAGACAAGTTTGTCCCCATATTATAGTTCCATAAATCCTCCCACACATTTTGGCTTCTATATTTCTGTTTTCCAAGAGCTTTTCTCTGTTTCTTATTACAGGGGCTGCAGCCTCCTGTTCCGATCCTTTTTTTGTATCTATTTAGCTACGCAATCTCACGGAAAGGAATCGCTTCTGATTCTGAAGACGTTATTGCGTAGCTGGTCAGTGATCTACGGCTCTGTGTATCAACTGCCGCACATTTTAAAAACACCTGATTGAGATTTACTGCTAATCAAAAACCGGCTTTTTTTGACGAAGTGCGCATGAGTTAATCGACAATTAAATTTCCCGGCCCTAATTGGCTGTACGTTTTTCTTCCCCTTTTGCCTATCTATCAGAAATTCATCTCTAAATTCAGAAAGTGCTGTGAGTGCAAATCTGGCTGCAGTTTTGGTGACATTCTTAAAGAACTCCGTGTGCAGATATTCAAGTGATGATGAAGGTAAGATGGGGACATCTGATTCTAATGTCATATTAATAACTAGCAAAAAATCTGCTCAGTAAACGAAAAAAAGAGAAAGTGAAGGGAAATAAACATGCATGTAAAATAAGTTGCCACAACACAACATTAGACTTTGTCTGGTTATAAGCACAATCAGTGCAAGATGGTGCTGTCCTTTGAGAAACCACATGATACATAGAGCATGCTTCATGGTGTTTTTTGTTTTTGTATTGCAGTTTTTTTCTCCCCTTTCATTTTGACCCAGCAAAAAGTGCCACTTGACCATGATATTTTTCTTTCTTTTGTCTCTGAGGTAGATTTCATTGAAGGTGTTCCACTGAAGAAATTAATTTGTCCTAATCTCAACCCCCTCCCACCCCTTTGGGTACCCGCATCACCCCCACCCCCACACCCCCCTTTTGGCGGTTTGCTTTGTGCGGCAATGCAGACAAAAGGACTGCCATGCAACACAAAGATTTAGCGAGATGGTCCAAATGTAACGCGAATGGGGCTAAGGGCCTTAACCATGCCTGTCATATAGATAGCGCACTGGAACAAGAAGACGAGGACAGGTTCACAATTACTAAATACACATACAAACCTGTGAATGAGTCCCATTTAATGTCATCATCACAATCCAGTTCAAAGCCACAAAGTAATGAAGAAACAGCCACTGTGGGTTTGTGTTTGTGCGGTGTAAATCACAAGCTGCCTGTTGCCATGGTAATTCATAAAACCCCAACTAGTATGAAAGTGCTTTCTGATTGCAGTATTGAAAAACACATGAAATATAAAATACTGGGTCAGAATTACTCATATGAATACAATTAATGCTTTTTTAATTAGTTGGTTTTTATTTAGTTAGTTTAGGAACTGTAATACACCTTACATTTAAATTTGGGTTACACGGTGTCCTTGTTACAGTTTATTTATACATTTACATAAAGTTTAGTACTTGGTAACATTAATTACTATGACTACATGTACTTACTACTGTATACGGTTAGGGTTAGAATTAAGGTTTGGCTTGGGTTTTAATTATGCATAATTATTATAATAGTAAGTACATATAACACGTATAACAAGAACACCTTTAAATAAAGTGTTCCCTTATATTGGTTATATGCAAGGTGTAAATAGCAAATAGCATATTTGTATGTGTAAACAGCAATTATTCTTATATTCTCAATATGTACAGTATACAGTAAATCAGATGAATGAATACAAGGAATCTGTTTTATTATCGAGGCAGTAAAACATGTAAGTGTGACAATAAAGATTTGTAAACACACAGTATCGTTTACAATAGTAATCTTATATAGTTTGTAATAAATATTGGATATACTGGATGTTTACATATTCATGTTGTACATTATTATTAGTAGTAGAAGTATTTATCGCTTGTAAAACAAGTGTTGCTTTTTAAAATTCTAGCCATGTTTTCTTCACTATCTACACAGCGTGCCCAAACCTTCTGTAACCTTCAAAAAAAATAAAAATGAACCCCTCTCACCCATGCAGTGCAGTAGTGAAATCAAAGATAGAGTATATAACATAACCCCGTCTAAAGATATGATTTAACAGATCACTTCATGTTAAAGTTTTGAAAGGTCAAAGCTGAAAGGCTTTCACTAGATATGAATTGGATATGTTTTAGAGAGTTGATTAAAAAATGTCAAAAAAATTAGATTATATGCACTGGGAGGGGGAGAGGGGCCGAGAAAAAACATCAGTGCTTTCGAGAATTGACAAGACTTTCAACCCTGCTCTGAAGCAGTTTCAATTTCAGTGTAGCAGCAGGCAATGTCTATTTAATACAGATTCTCTCCCCGAATGTGTGAAATGACCTCTTGTTTAGGAGAGAGAAAAAATGGCTGTACTAAGCTCTGTTTTTCGGTCTTGGGCAGATGCTCAGCAGTTGTTATTTTTGGTGGTACAGTATGTTGAAATGCCATATTTTACATGGCGCAGCCCACCTTTGTTCATGTTGAAGAGGATTGTTAAAGCTGTACTCAGGAGTACCGCTCACCGTTTTTTTTTTTTCTTTTACCACGTTGGCTTTATAGAAAAGCTAGGGTTTATATTGTAAACCTTACATTACATGTACAGCTTAAGTTGCAGTTTTAGTGTCCAGAATCCCCAAACAGCAGTAAAACAAAAATCGCTGACATTTTTGTCATTTTGTCCTTTTCTCTTCTGTCTCGCTAGTACATTTGTGGAATTTGATCTGGTGTTACTTTTGGTACCATAAGCGGTGATAAATTATTTATCAGCTCCGCTACGTGTCTCCCATCCTATGTTCCGCCACATCTTTTGATCGCAATGAGCTACTTTGAGAGGTCTAACATACTCGGCTTCAATCAGCGGGGAGGTGTGGCGGTTCAGATAAGCTCATCCAGCTCCTTTCCATTCTGCATGGTCAGGCCATTTCACTCTGTGGCTCCGTCAGCTGACACAAATCACACCTTAGGCACTGTTTGAGATACTGATTTATTGTTGACCTTTAGTTTTTAAATGTCTCCATTCTCTTTCGAAGGCGCACAGACGCGTCGACCACCACAGTTACCAATAACAAACTGCGTTAGATATGTCACGTTTAATTCACCATCGCGTGTGATGAATCGTGTACCAGGGTGGGGATGTTGTTATCAGATTGCAGCTTTGTTAAACATTTGATTAGGCATAGCAGCAACTGCCGCATATAGGCTGGACTCGCTCGCAGTCATCTGGATGTGTGCAGGCTGAGGCGTGCTCGTGACAGATGTGGCCTCTGTTCCCGATCGGATGTCTCAGCCGCGCAATGTCTGAAAGATGGCTGTCGGAAAAAACTGCCAGATTATCGTATTGAAGGTGTTGGAAACCTCTGTGAGGCTAATCACCTAAGCTCCAAATTCAATTATTCCAGATGGAGGACATTTTGCAATCTCTGATGGCTCAAAATGACTTTTGGGCAATTGCCTCAGTGGATGGCGCCGTGCTGTGGCATTAAACCAAAGGCTTAGGTCCACTGTATACATTTATTTTTATTTTTTTGTATCCCCCCCCCCCAAAAAAAAAAACAGGCGGAAGGGCCTATATAATGCTTTCATCCTCATATGGCATTCTCCATTGAGAATGTTTCTGTTCAAGCACACACTCCACAGATTTTTAAACACAGTCTTACCTGAAGATTTTCATAACACATTCATTTTTTTCTGTACCTCAGAGACATGACTTGTACTCTCTCTTTTTTTCTTTATGCAAGCATTAAAACGAGGTTTCCTCTCCAGCAATCATTGATATGCATGGACTGACCTTCCTAACTCTGGGCATGTGATTTGCACATTCCCCAAAGACAATGCCCCAAACCTGTCCTTCAAAGATGGCATTTACGTCACATGTATTCAGAGCTCTGACTCCACTTGTATTGTTCTCTCCTGTGTCTTCACTGTGTGCTTTGTGTGTCTCTATCAGAATGTAACTATAACTGCCATGTTATATAACTATTAGGGCTGTCAACTTATGCTTATTTTGTACAATTAAAATAGCGAACAGAGAAAACACACACACATACACAACAACAACACTTTCTCTATCCTATTTAGATTTTTAGGTCTGTCATAGATACTAACATGTTTAAATATGTTATATATGTACAGACCTACAGTATATATTTAAAAAAAAACGTTTTGTTATGAGATTTTAATGGTTTGCTATAATGTTATATACATGTTATATAATGTTCTTCCTTAAATTGTTATTTTTTTATTATTAATTAAATCTTTAAATTATTGTTGGATTATGCGCAGTTGATTAAAATGTAATTCATTCATTTTTAACCAATTTCCATGATGCATATTACATATTACAACAAGTTAAAAAAATAATAAAGACTATGTTGTTGCTCTTTGTTTAAAGGGATACTTCATCCCAAAATGTAAATCTTGTTATTACATTATTCACTTTCATTCTATATTTTTGAACTTGTATGAATCACAAAAGAGAAAGTCATGCAGATTTGAATTTTCATGCTGGTGTGTAAATCATAACAAAATTTTCATTTTGGGGTGCACTGTCCCTTTAAGACCTAACAAGCTGTTGGATCCTTTTTTTTAAATCATCACCATGGAGAGAGGCTTTTCAAATATAATTTTTTTTTATTTTTTCTCCATGGAACTGACAAATATTTCAGCACTGTATTTTCTTTTCTGTCTTTCATATTCTCTGTTCACCAAGGCAAAACAAACATAATCTTTAAAATGCCTTAAGAACTGAGCATTTTTCTCTCCTAATGGGATCTGTTGAACCCTCTATTGAGATTGTGAGCGCAGTGAGTGCAGTGAATGCATATGTGTGGTCTGTATTTTAAGCAGTGAAAGCCCGTCGTTGCCAGTTTCCAGCTAAAGTTTCTGTGTAGGTGTGCATCTGGCAGTCTGCATCACCTTGAGGATTCACCATCACTGAGATTTAATCTACATATCCACCCTCACTTTAGAGGAAGGTTCACAAGAAGTTCACGAGTGCACAATTTCCTCTTTCTTTTCCCCCTTCATTTGCAGGGTGAAAGGCTTGTGCTCTAAGTTGCGAGTACATGTTGTCTCATGTCATATTTATATTGCTTTTTGTAGAAATGCCATTTTGAGTTAAGACCAGCTCAGATGTGCTCGGACTGGGAAGTTCGGTTAGACACTGAACCCCCGATGCCCTCTAGTCTCTCAGAGTACGAACAATGACAGAACTCCAGAGACTATAACAGCTCCTCAGGAGCTGCCATCTTGGACGGGTGTGAAAATCTAATAGGGGAGAGCTGTGCCTTGCAGGGCTGTGTGTGCGAGTGTGTGCCTAGTGTTTGCACGTCTGTTTGTTTGCATACCCGCTGTACTCCTGTGACCGAGATGAAGCAACAGCTTGTCATCTTTCTGTCACGGAGCAGAGCTTTTTTTGGCCGGAATAAAAAGCAGGGCTTGGTGGGACGTCTAGGCACTGCCACCAGTAGACAGGCAAACGGAGCGACGGTTTGTGAGCATTCTGCATGTTGCGGGCATGCATTGAGAGCAGGCATAATAGGACGGTAGGTGGGCATTGGGCACTTGAACTCCCACGGTGTCTGGGTTGTATGTGGCGCTCTGTTAAACCCATTAAAAGGGGGCAATGATGACCAGCTTTGCTGCTGCCTGTGCTCTTAACAACAGAGCCTCGCTTTAACATATTTCAGCTCATTATGAGTGATTCCTTCTCTTACTTTATGCAAAATAAGCCCTTGTGTCAAAGAGCAAGAGAAATAGGAATTGAGTTTTGAATTCTCTGTAAAAGCGATTCTTTGAATCCTGCCTTTTTGAAATATCTACGTTATACCCTATCGCTTCTGAATGAATCCTTCTGATTGATCCACAGTGAGCCGTTGGGTCAGAAAAGAAAATTTAACCTCTAACCCGAGTCACTGTGAGTAGCGCAGTCGTTTTTTGGGGTTTGTTTTATGGATAATGTGAAGTTTTCCGACTGATATTCGGCCCTATGGCCATAGTAATTAACTTTCGAATTCAAGGTGCTTTCCGAAAGTATAAAAAAATCACAATAAACATTTCCAATTAGGTTTATCTAAAGAAAATGTGAGAGCTGCTTGCCTATGTAAAAATCGTCACTGCAGTGCTTGAGTGGTTGTTAGCGTATTGGTATGCGGTTGCTAGGGTGTTTTAAGGGTGATGGCAAGAGAATGGCCATTGCGGTCTGGGTGGTTACTTGTGGTTATTTTGTGGTTATCATAATTTATATCGCCCAACCCTACTAACTGTCATACAAAAAAAATCTAACTAAAGTCAGCGAATAAAACTGAGACAGTGATCATTGAGTAACAATAATATTCGCAATAACATATTGGTCTACTGAATAATTAAGTAAATATAATTTACATTTGTCAAGAAACCTCATCGCTTGATTGCAAGCGATTAACAGCAGTTGTATTTCTTAGTTATTTAAAAATGTATATTTGTTGCAAACATCTTGTAGTAAATTATCAGAGAAAATCTAAAGCTGGATTTTCCAAATAATGGCAAAATGAATGGAATTTTGTTACATTGATGGCAGTCAACACAGGATTAAAATCCTACCTTTGTGTAAATTAATCGTGTTATTGTGATTAATATACACAATGCACCACCAGCCCAAATACTCGCCACCCCCGCTTTAGTCACCGCCACTTCTTAGGAGACAAAGTGCAATATTTTTTTATTTTTTTTTTATAATCTGTTTGCAGATGTTTAAATGATTAAGCTACTGTATATTTGTCAACCTGAAAACCGTACAAATAATTTAAAGATACATTTCCTGTAAACGCTTGTGAATCAAGCCTTTAGTACACCCATAGGAGTAATTTTATTTTACTTCCAGCTGATAGAAATGCTGCACATGACAGGCCCTTAGTTATTATGGGATCCTTTGATCTTAAGCCCAAGGTTTAGCTCAATCTGGGTCTGCATGGGGTCCAACCCTCATCATTCAAATGTCTATCTTTAATCTATGATGTACTGCCCACGTGAACGTCATTGAAGGCCACTCAATTTTTGTCTCTGATGTACATTCTTTTTTCTTTTTTTTTTGACATTTGAGTCAATTAATTGAGAATGAGGCTCGGTATGGGGCAATGACTCTTCGTTGGTAGCACTTGACATTTTCCTGGAGATGGCTCACATTTCATGTTTCTCAGGTTGTGGAATTCTCTTTCGTTTTCTATTATTATTATTATTATTAATTTTTTTTCCCTTTATGTTGCCTCTCCTACAGCCTTCAGTGCCTGGACACGGACCATTTTCTATGTGTTTTCTCATTTGAAAACAGAAAGAAAATCAACATATATTAATGAGCCTTCAACCTCACAACTCTTGCTTGCTGCATATTACCAGAAGACATCTTCACTTCTGGTTCCCAGTCACCCTAACCACTTTTTTCACCTTCCTCAACCACCCAAACCACACATCTGACCTGAAAGGCTCTTTGGAGAACTTTGGCTTCCCCAAGTACCCATGTTGTCACATGTCAGCCCGGCACCTCCACTAGCATATGCAGAGATGCAGCTGCTTGAAGAGAAGGTTAGCAATTAGGAGCAAATGGTGAGGCACTTTAATGGGAATCTGCATTATCTCTGACAAAAATGGCAGTAATTGTGGGTAATTAGTTCAATGAATTTTGGATCAATAAATATCACACAAATTTGAATGCAGAGGGCTCCAAGAGCAGATGGTATTCCCGGGCATGCACGTGGTGCAGCTGGGTGTTGGAGCCTCAACCTTTCGTTGCGTGCAAGGAGCCGTATATTTAGCGTGCAAAGTGATGAGCTTCTTGCTTTACAAAGGAACAAAGGAATTAATCGCTGGGACCTGATTTACTTCCACCTGTAGTAAAATTAACACATTAACGGATGCATAATTTAATCAGATTGCCAAATAAAACACAAACAAGGAAAACCATTCGACTTCACAAATGTAGTTAGCTCCCTCAAAACCTCCCACTGCGAAAATGATTCAGAAGAGCCTTCTTTGCTCGACAAGTTAATAATATATTGCAATTTGTTAATTAAGGGCAAAATGCATGGGAGTTTGGGTGTTTTCCCAACACAAATTAATCATTGAAATGAACAGAGAGAAGCCTCACGCTCGTTTGCGCCAGCCATAATGACATAAAGGAGGCCTGCTGTTTGATGGGCTGTTTTGGGAAAGCGAGCCGTGTCTGTGCTGAAAGAAGAAATCAATAGCTGGTTGGGCGGTGATGCCCTGACTTCTCTGTCAAGCGCTCCACGCGCTGTATCTTTTCACGTGAGCTGGGTTTCCACTTTACACCTCCCATCTGCTTTTGGGCGGCGATGATATTTGTTTTTCTAGCGTTTGAATGTGTCCTCTGGTGTCATGGACGATTCAAGAGAGCCGGACACATTATAGCAGCACGTCTCACTAACGGGGAATGGCGATGATGAGGATTCAGACTCATTATAGATAGTGAGCGTTCGTTTTCCACTTCTTTCGTAAGGTCCATTTCTTTCTTCTCTTACAGAGAGAAAGGGAGAGAAAGAGGGTGCGAGAGAGATTTTCAAAGTGGGAGTGATGCGAGGCCCATGCTGGGTTAACCAGCAGGAGGCGGTCTCTGAGCTCACAGCCAGTGAGAACTGATAAACACTTCTCAAAGACTGTTTTTGTCCAGACCAAACTTTTAGGTTTCAGGAATAAGAGAAAGGGAGAGAGCAAATGACAGAAGAAAGAGAAAATGTCCTCTGTGTAAAAGAAAGCACTAATGACATTCAGGCTAGTGAGTGCTCATGAGTATTCATAGTGAAAACACGACGTGATGCCACTCCGCATCTTGAGTCTGTTTTACGCATCTTCTCAATGGCCATATGACAAACAGTACAAGCAAAGAAACAAGTCGGATAGGGATTGCGCAGTTTGCTTTTTGCCTGTGCTGCATCCCCGCTGACAGATTTAAAACTTTAAAGATTAAAGATTAGTTCTTAAAAATCTCTATTTGTTTATTAATTTTATTGAGCTAATGAAATGTTTATGTTTTTGAGCTAGATTGCTGGGTGGAATAAATACGATTTTTATGTGGTAACACTGAATTAAAAGCCTGTCCAGTTTTACTTTATATGCTTGCTTATATTTAAGGCATGATTTTTAGTCAGTAAAGACCTACATTTTGATTTGTCTGTCACACAAATTTAAAGAACTTCAGATATACATAAAATTTTGGTAGTTAAATACTTTTCTATTTTAATATATTTGAAGGTCATTTATTCCTAATCAAAGCTCAAAGTTTAAGCAATATCATTCATTTGAAATATAAATCTTTTGTAGCATTAAATATATGTGTGTGTGTGTGTGTGTATGTATATATATATATATATATATACTACCATTCAAAAGTTTTAGAACAGTAATATTTTTAATGGTTTTTAAAGATGTTTCTTCTGCTCATCAAAGCTGCATTTATTAGATTAAAAATCCAGAAAAAAAAACTGTAATATTGTGAAATATTATTTCAATTTAAAACAACTGTTTTCTGTGTAAATATATTTTAAAATGTAATTTATTCCTGTGATACAAAGCATAATTTCTCCAATCTTCAGAGTCACTTTCAGACCTTTCAGAAATCATTCTAATATGCAGATTTTTTATTATCAATGTTGGAATTAGTTGAGCTGTTTAAAAGTTTTTAAAAGTTTCATTCAAATATTAAAAAGAGAAGCATTGATTTAAAATGGATTATAATGTTCAGAACTACTGTTACAGCAGTTTACTGTACACTACTGTTCAAAAGTTTGGGATCAGTACATTTTATTCTTTCTTCTTTGAAAGGAATGAATACTTTTATTAACAAAGGATATAAAAATATATAAGAAAATATATTTAACTGCACAACTGTTTCCAACATTGACAATTCTAGTAATAAATCAGCATATTAGAATGGTTTCTGAAAGGATCATGTGGCACTGAAGACTGGGGTAATGATGTTTTTTATAACAGGAATAAATTACATTTTAAAATATATTCACACAGAAAACAGTTATTTTAAATTGAAATAATATTTCACAATATTACAGTTTTTTTCTGGATTTTTTATCTAATAAATGCAGCCTTGATGAGCAGAAGAAACATACTTAAAAAACCATTAAATATCTTACTGTTCTAAAACTTTTGAACGGTAGTGTATATATATACATTTTGCAAACATTATACTTGGTATACAGAATTTTTGATTATAATGATTAAAAACTGTTGATTAAATACTGTTAATATTGACACTTAATTATTTCCATGTTTCCATATTTCCGAGTCAATGTTTAATTTCTATATTATTTTGACAAAATATTATTTTTAATAATACTACTAATTATATTGGTAGTAAAAAAAAAATCTGAATTTTTTAAATGATGAAATCAAATTTGATGATTAAAAAACTATAAAGTACATTAAAAAATATTATTGGTATTTAATTTAATATTTACTAAAAATAAATAAATAAAAATGTATTAAAAAGCTTTATATCAGCAAGGTAATACAATATTAATATTTTTTAAAGATTAGCTTTGCAATTTAACTTTTTTCCTCATCCAGTTCCACACACACGTAAGGAATAATTGACGAAGGGCCGTTGAATTATTAGAAAATGAGTGGTGATGCGGCCACGACGCGAAGCCGTTACACCTCGGATGTGCATTATTTTTCTAATAATTTAACGGTCTGGAGTCAATTATTCCGCTTATACTACGGTTACCACACCTCAACACATCGATCAGATGATATATTTCAAGGGATTTGTCCGTTTTTTCTACTTAAATCGCTATTGTGAGTAGGATAATTTCTTCCGCATCTCATCCAACGACTCTTTTGCTAGTTCCAAAACGTCATTTTAAAGCTGGCAATGGAGGCTTGAG
>JAUCMU010000001.1:16751801-16788554 GCA_032275025.1 Enteromius treurensis
ACTGAATTAATCTTTATAACTAAATATTGTGAATAAACAGATTTAATACAAATATATTGAATCACTACAACACTATTTCTGAATATACTGAATGATTGTACTGATTAAACAGATGTAACAAAAAATATAATCCCACACAACCTGCCGCATTTTCACAGGCGTTTTAATGGTCATTGTGGGTGTTGTAGATGCTCCTGACCTGCTGAGCGAGTCTTAATCAGATTCAGACCCTCATGTATTCAGTCCATATATACCGTATACTAACATTGCAGTATTAGTTCAATAGAAACCAATGACTTCAATTAGCTGGTAATCCAAAAGCATAAAACAGGCCTTGTCTACTACACAGCAGCATGTCTCAGCTAAATATATCTATATATATAAATTGATGCTATAAAGGCAAAGTCTACCAAAATATTCTGTTTTAATACTTGTATTTTCGGCCTCCAGCGCGATATATAAAACGGCATATGGAGTGAGGGGAATCTCTATTTGTTACTCGGGCTGGCTGTGATTCAAAAGACTTAAGAGAGGCAGTGAAACACGAACAACACTGAGTCATCGCGATTCAGAGGAGAATTCTCCAGATGAAAGCGGTTTGCTCGGTCTGTGAGTTAAAACTATCAAACGCATCCTTCTCGCGGCCGTGTCTGTGGCTGCGCACGGGACCTTGCGGAGGGCTTGCTTGTCTTCTGCTAGATCTTCAAAGATTAGATGAGGTTTGTTTAGAGAATGAGCTTTCGGGTCTGAAGGATGTTCATCAGACAGATGTTTGCATGGATCCTGTTTTACAACAATGTTGTGTTTCTACAATCACGTTTAAAAACACAAAACAAAGATTTGCCCATGCAGAAAAATATGTTGCATGAGTATACTTATAAATAAAACACGACAGATCAGAAATAGGAATAACTGAGTATTTATTAATAAATAAATACAACACACACAATACTTACCAAACAAATAAACCTTGGTACTGCATTGATTGATCTTTTACTAAATGCTGTCCTGAACTATTTTTGAAGTGAAAGCCACTTGCTAGATTTGAATTTCAACAAAAGGTTTACAGTGACATCATGTGGTAGATAGATATATTACAGTTCAAATGTAATTAATCAATTTTTTAAATTAAAAGATTTTTTTTTTAAAAAGGGGAAAAAACAGCATGATTATGGAGTTTTAACATGAATAAAATATATGAATTATTAATTTATTACTTTATTTTATTAATATATTATAATAGCATTTTCTATGCTTTTGGTCATAATTTCAGAGTCACTTTGATTATTTTTTGACTTTCAATAATCTTTCTCATTGCTTAAGCAAGACTAGCTCTGTGTGATTAAGCCCTTAAATATGGAACAAATCTTTATATTTAGACTTTGTGAGAAATTTTTTGAGCAGCACTAACATATATTTTATCACTTTTTTTTAATAAACTATTTTAAGTTACTACCATAAAATACCCTAAGAGACACAGAGAAAGAGAAACAGAGAGAGAGCTTGTATGAATTAGGCTACCTCTGTGTCCTGTGTGCTGTATAGGTACTGTATGCTAATTTCCGTTATTACTAGGGATGTCCCGGTCGCGCATGGCCGATCTATAATGCGCGTTTTGTCAGTAAACAAGGTCCTGTAATCAGCGATAAATGCAATCAGGTGCGTGATTTGACATTGAGCCGTTGTTCACTGACGAGCTGCGCAAAACCATGTTCATTATCAGCGTGAATTTGCGCAGCTCGTCAGTGAACAACGGTAGTGTGTAGTATATAAGGCTCAATGTCAAATCACACACCTGATTGCAATTATCGCTGATTACAGGACCGTGTTTACTGACAAAACGCGCATTATAGATCGACCGATCGCGATCGGTGCATCCCAAGTTATTACAGTTAACTATGCGAAGCTATATGGAACTATAATGGGGTCAAGAGAGTTGCCTGGAACTACGTTCGCTTCCCTGAAAATAATTGCACACCTTAGAACGTTCGTCAGCCAATCAGATTCAAGCATTCAACGGCCCCGTACTATAAATATATATATATATATATATATATATATACCATGTATTTTTTTTTCTTTCTCCCCAGCTCTATTTGTACTGCTGAATTCTTCCTTGACCCTCTGACCCATCGTTGCTCTCCCTTCATCAGAGACTTTTGTACTTGTGGCTTTGCCTTGTAGCAGGCCCAGTAGGCAGACCCTCTGTTCACACTCTCCCCTTCTTTCTCCTTTTAAATGAGACACCTGACCTGTTCCTTGTCCCCTAGTGGAGAAAGAGCATGTGCTGACCTCAGAGAATCAGTAAAGCACCTGACACTTCTTCTGCAGAAGTGTCAGGTGCTTTTATTCAAAGTGTCCAGCCGTTGAGCATACAGTAAACCATGACACAAAATGGCATGTTTAAAGCACAGCATATGTTGTGATCTGATTTTTTACTTTGCAAACACAGCCTTTTCTGACAAGAACAGATGAGAGAAAAAGTTACAGTAGTCAACGTCTATTGGTGGCCTGGATTTGCATTTTGTTTCGTTTTGTTCTCAATATAGTTGTAATCACCTTAACAGCCAAGAACAGGAAAACAGTGCCACTCCAATCCTTGACAAAGATGTACGCCACAAGCTCTGACGGGCCAATATCACCAGAGTGAGTTTCTTCAGCTTGTGGCTTATTTAATGCCCAAGCCCAATCAATTTTATTGATCTGAGCAGGAATCTTTCTTTATCATATGGGCTGTTTACACATACCCAATTACACTGCCGTTTGTCATAAATTTGCAGCTAGTTAATGATGGCCTCCTGTCATACTTTTACAGGGCATTGATTAAAACATTACAGCTCTAATTGAGTATGTGAATCGATCAACTCTTTGTCCTCTGAAGCCACAGCTCATCCAGGAAGAAAAGGAGTGCTTTCTCATTCCATCTCTCTTTCTCTCTCTCACTTTCTGTTGCAGTGTTGTTTGTCCAAACCTTTGGATTAGGGCTGTGGAGAGATGAAGAAATATAATGGATGAGGAGAGAAGAGGGCGTGCCTGTGCGATTCACTGAAAACAATCACTGGTTTTCTTTTGCTTCACTTACAATACCAGACCAATTTTTGGGCACACTTGACTGAATGCATGTTTCTTTTAATTTAAAGGTTACAAAACTAGCATTTGAATTTTAATTAAATTGGAACAGATAGTGAAGAAAAAGCAGCCAACAAGTGCTCAGCATAGTGCGTATGGGAACTACTTCAATACTATTAACAAAGCATCCCATGGTGCTCCTCTTGAAGTTAGTTTGATAGAATGCCCAGATTGTGCAGAGCTAGAATCTAGGCAAAGAAGTACTTTGATAAAAGCTAAAAGGTTGTTCTGATTTTTATTTATTTATTTATTTTTTTCTTTAAATAATCACAATCCAATTTTTAAAAGTTCTAGAAAACTGTAATATTATTTAAAAATGTGGAAAATTAGGCTTAGGGCGGTAAAACGTATTTTATTTTTGCATGTCCAAACATTTAGGTGGCAATTCAAAGACATACTGTAGTAATAAATGCAGTTATTTCCTTGGTCATGGAAGAATCTTATTCTTATGTTAAATGATTTACATAAACGTTATGCAGGGTAAGCAGGGTTGGTTCGAAGCATGTCATTCTCTCAGACTCGCTGTGTTAAGCAGCTGCTCATCCCAGCACTCCATGGGCCACCAATTACAGACACCGAGGGCTGGACACCTGCAGCTTTTATGGCTGCCTTTCAATTAAGAGCTGATTTAGGCCAGCAATAACCCTGTTACTCTCTTTCCAATGTACATAACTGCCTCAATTAAATAATTAAGGGGCAGGGGGATGTCTGAAACATTCTAGACATTACCTTATGTCTCCTGTGACCAGCTGTGGGCATCACTGGTGTCTACAGTATCCACAGGCCATGCATTGAATGCAGCTAAATGTGACTGCTCAGGTCTGTGGATTGTTGGACTTTTTCTCTTCCTGGGGACTGCATTTATTGACAATTTATGGTTTAAGTTTATGGTTTCCTAGTGAACAAACAGGTTAGGTCCTTCATTACTTTTCCTTTTTACCTGAAAACAAATCCGCAGGCAGCCGTTCAGATAGTGTAAGTGGTTTTTAAAAATAACCAACGCTGGAAAATAGTTTTATAATGATAGAAAATTTCTTGCGATTTTCTTGATTATTCATCTTTACAACTTGCATGACCTCAAGGTTAAGAGAGAATAATTGCAGCAGGCCATTTAGATGAGGAGGATGCCATGGTCTGAAAGTTTTTAGCCTTCTACTGTAAATCTAGGGAGAAACAATCCCCTGAATACTTCTTTCCGGAAAACCCTTTTGACTTTGCTTCACAAATTACATAAGATATTTCACTAGTTGGGTAAATGCTCTACAGAGTGGAGCACTGGGGATGCATGGGTAAGAAATTGATCTAATTATCTCATCAGACTTCACAGATATTTATTTGATCAAGCACTACGGTGAAAATTACTGCACATCAGCCAGCAGGAAAACATATGTTAAGGTCTGCTAATCAAATCAAAATCAATCCAGTTCGGTGAAATCTGCCTCTGTGGCTCATTTCTGGGTGAAGAGCTTCCCTTGAGCTTTCTGCCTAACAGAAGTAGGGAAGTCTACTAAATGGGATGCATTTGGATGAATTCATGGGCTTGTTTGCATGTGTACAGGGAATGCTGTGGCTGAGCTATGGATGAACTTAATCTCCATGGGGCCTCCTCTGATCTCCCACAAGCATCTGTCTCACAGGTCTACCCTCATTAAATCCCTTTCCTATGATTCTAACGAACACGATCATGGTTTGTTATCACTCCAAAACAGGAAAAGTGGAAGGTACTTAATTGTGACACAGATATTTGTGACCCAGGATATCTTAGAAAGAAAGATAGTTTTCCTCTTCTCTCCTTCCTTCTCTGTCTTTTCTGGGGGGCCCCTCCTCTCCCCTTCCCATTAAAAAGTAAAGAATAGAGAATAGATTTGGCTGCAGCATCCTGGTGAGATGAAAGTCCAATTATCTCCACAAATGAAAGGAGAAGCCTTAATTAGGACTGAACCAAATCTGCGTGAGGGGAATGTGTGCAACCATAGAGATGGACAGTCAGGCAGTCTCCTTAGTGACTGGAGGCAAAAAGGAGGAGGAAAACCGGAATTGAGGTGCGTGAGGAGATGGAACGGTCCCGCTCGGTGTTGGCTGAGATGCATCGGTGACTTGAACACTCTGCCCAGTTGCTGAGGTCCTGAGATTACCCAAAGCAACGCATTCCCCTATTTCCAGCATTAGCTTTGATCTGCACTCTGCCAGCAGGGGGCCGCTAACAAAACAAGCTTCTAATGTTCTCCCCGGCTACACGCTCTATCTCCCCTCTCCAGCCTTTAGCGCTCTTCACTAGTTTCATAACGCATACTGTAGCAAATTACTGCGTTGCCCAACTGCATAACACGTTTGTTTCACGACCAGAAGATATTCCGGTCACTCTACTAACCGTGAGGAGCAAAGAAAGCGAGAGAGGATTTCATTATCCTCCATCCAACAGCTTTCATAAAGCACTTTTCTCAGCAGCCTACACAATACCTCTCACCACTAGCCATTTTTTCCACCTCTGAAGCTGTACAAAACAATTCCCTTGCCCTACTCCAGCGGAAAATCATACCTCCATAATTAAATTTACTCTCTCATATGTGCTTCATATACAGTATATGGCCTGTGTGACAGTCAGTCCTTCCCAGATGTCTATACATTAGTGGCTATGAAGTGTTTTTTTGGAACAGTGGTAATCATCTCATTTCACCACTCATAGACTGCCATTTTGCTCTCGTATGTGACGGGCAGTCAGGGGACGGATAAGAACGTAGCATGCCTTCCATCCCAAGCAGAGGATTAAGGCAAACCCCCGAGCTTACCTGTGGCTTTCAAATGCATCTCTAATATCAAACAGCCTACAGTCTCGCTGCATCTGAATAATACAGGCCTGCTGCCTTTGCAACACTGCGGTTTATTGTGCAGTCACTTGTCGCAGCTGAATAGTCGCTGATATTCGGCAGCCAGTAAATAGAAAGGCAGATATGGAAGAATGCTCCTTTACCATATCAGATAAACGGTTTGCTGATGTGTCACTTCAGGGAAATAGATGCTGCAATGTGCCAACCTTGGAGTATGTATATCAGTTTATTTCAGTTTAGCACAATGCTTCTGAAGGAACGCGTTGAAGTCAGCATTAGTAATACTTTACAATTCGGTTCTTTGTTAACATTATTTAACTACAGTAGTTAATGTGCTAAAAAGCACTTCTTAGTTATTCTTATTATTGTGAATGAACCCAATATGACATGAACTAAAACATATTTAACTTTCTCTCTTATTAAAGTTATATAAATGTGGAACGTTTATTTATTTAACATGTTTTATGGTGAAATCATCGCAATATATTAACAGGAAATTAAGCAAGAAGAAAAAATACTGAATCATTTTAAGGAGTGAGATATATAAATTACTTTAGGCCCCACAAAAATGGAAAAACTAATAAAGTAGGAATTAAAATTATTATTAGGCATATTTTATATGTATATGATTAAATGTTCATTGATTCTAATTATCACACAGTTGAGTTGTCTAATAATAATAAATAATGATTGAAAACTAGTGATTTTAAAGTTGACAGGAATAGAATGAAAGTTTGAATCACCAGGTACAAGGAAGACAAAAAGAACACTGAAACTGCGATTGAATTCATGGTGAGGTGCAGGGAGAGAAACCACTTTTTTCCCTCTCGCTCCATGGCTTTTTTTTTAATGTGACAGCACAATGCCACCTACCGCTGTGACAGTGCATTCTAAAGCGTGCTTGGCATCAATAAATAATGCGCCGTGTGTCGGAGTGCAGCGCGTAATCAGCCCCAGTGCGCTGCTGCGCCAAAACAACAGCATCCTCTGCTTGATCTGCCATCTAACTAACGCACCACTTAAAGGACCACAATTACCTCCAACAATCGGCCCCATAACAGCAGCTGTGTGGCTACCTGCTTCACATGCTGTGTGGCACAAATCCATAATGCGGACAGCCGTTTTGGCGAGCAACATTTGCTAGTTGGATGGTTGTCTTGCCTTGAATTTTGTGTGCCCTGTTTTTTCTTCTTCTTCTTCTTTCTGTATTACTTGACATGTAGCAGTGGTTATTTCCCCTTAACTTTGTTCAGATGACAGCAAGTCAGTATTTATTGGTTGGTTTGTATCACCTAGAGATGTTTCTCTGTGTGTGATGTGATACCTGTGCCTTCGGCATCTCCCCTAAATACATGAAAAGTGAAACCCTGTTCTGTGACAGAAAATCTGATGCTGTGGCCTCTAAGAGCATGCCAAAACTAGTGTATGTTGCGGATCTTGAAACATTTTTAAATGTCAGAATATATCAATTTGTTTTGTTGTAAATCTGTACAGACTCAAAAACAAGCCTATTTAGTGCATCCGACTGCATTTTGATGGTTTGTCCTCATGTCTAAGTGTAATGGATTGTTTTCTAATGCCAAAGAGCACGTACTTGACATGTACAGCAGGTTACATCACCCTTAAGTTTGTTCACATGACAGCCAGTCATCACTTACCTATTGTTCTCTATCAACTGAAATGTTTCTCAGCATGTGATCTTATGTAAGTACCACTGTATTCTCCTCTAAATACATGAAAAGACTCTATTTTGGGTGCAGTACTGTGATGTAGTAGCCTGCGGTGTGCACTGCAAGTTGGATACATTCTTGAGTCAAAACTCAGAAACAATTTATAGTGTCAGAACAGCATCATTCCTTTTTGGTGAATCTGTATAGACACTCAAAGTAAATACCGCGTTCAAGTGGCATATTCTGTGAAGCACAGTTTCAGTCAGCCTATTTACTCTATCTATCTGCATTTGCATCGTTTATTCATATCTCCAGAGCGATTGAGGAGAACGCTTCCTCAAGACACTACCCATCCGTCTTGCAGCTATGTCAATATCTTTTCATCACCTGAAGGAATTGTTCCTCTTCCTCCCCAAGTATATTTGCTGTTCGTACTCCTTTTCTTTATGTCAGATGGTTAAATCTCCACTTTTAGGCCAAATTTTGCAGCAAAAGAGTTGACGTGAGCATTGGGTTCTCTATCCCTGGAGAAACCTTGGCCGCTACGGGCTGTCTGAGCTGTGGATCCAGGGCTGAGGTAGTTCCTGCAGTGGATCCCATGGGTGTGGACACTGGTTAATGGACTTGGTATTTAGACACACATAATAGGCTCAGTCTTAAGGAAGTGCTGTGTTCAAACCGACTCTCATCATCGTCTCTGAGGACCCAGGCTACGCCGTCTTGTCTTCCTTTCTCATCTCCAGGGCCTTGATCCCGACCTCCAGCTCCATTAAGCTCTTCTTTGAATGCGCTGAGGGGCTGCTCCCATCATCCATTCCTCCTGCTATCTCTCCTGCTCATCAGCATAACATCCTTTTTAAAGTAATTAACTTAGATCCAACAGCTGGACAGGTAAAGTCCTATAAGCTTGCTTTTCTCTTCCTTCTTTTCTGTGCTGTAAGCATGTGTTTTATGATTACCCGACACAGTGGAAAAGTTTAATTAGGTCAGATCTCAAGTCAAACACCCTCTGGGGTCACGATGAGCTCATCTACATATTATTTATCCATGTATTATGATAGGTCAAAGGGCCAATTAAATCAAAGGTGATTTGGCCTACATAGCGTAGGGAGGTGGAAGGCTGTGTGCTGCCCCTGGTTCCTGCGTCTTGCTCATTCAGGATCATTAGCGAGTGGGCGGCTGGTTGCAGATCAGGCTGCTGGAATGCAGGGGGTCAAGCTGCTTCATGCCATACTCACAGCGGGATTTCCCCTCATCCATGCTTCACGGCGAACCCCTGCATGGCTTATTTGTGTTCAAACATGCAAACGATAAATTGCTGATTCTAAAACCTTGCTCACTGCATCACTTTAAACAAGCAGCGCACGTATGGCCTTGTAAACGACCAGTGCTTTAGGGCACGCAGAGATTTAGGGCACATGCATGATGCTTTTTTACATTAACGTTTCTTTCCTCTTCTTATTTTTTATGTGATCCACCCTCCGTGCTCTACGACTGCCACTATTATGATCATTGAAGTTTAAAGGTGAAGAAATCCCTTCATTTCTGAGCCGGAGCGAGAGGGTTACCGCTGGTCATTATCCTCATCCACTAAACAGAGGATCACTTCAAACGGCCATCCGAGCTCTCTGGCAATATCCCTCGATGTGACTTTTCAAAACACTGTATCCTCACAAGTGCACAAAGCAACATGAACACCCACACAGAACCCAGTGTTTTTTCTTCTAATGAGCATCAGCGTATTAACTAAATGTGAGAATGAATCAAGAGCACGACACTAGGAGCATGTCGTCTCTTGCTATTTCTTCTCCGTCTGACCTCCCTTTTCACAATTGTATGAGACTCGCGTTTCTCATTAATGACCAAAACTTTCAGCATCCCACAGCTCCTACTGCTAGGGATGTATTAAAGCTATTTGTAGTTTGGACCATATTTCATTTAGTATCTCTGTCCATTTTTGGAAGAGTGCTACTCTTCATTACTGAATTGAACTACGATGCATTTGAAAATAATCCTTAAGATGGAAAACGGCGGAAATGAAAGACAAGAGCAAAAACAAGCAGGCAGACAGCGCTGAATCAATTGTATTGATGATGTGCTTATAGCTCCGCGACCGTATTTAGCCACATGTATTCGGCCTTGCCGTTTTGGCTACATGATGCTTTCATCAATAGCGCTCGGAGGGCTGTACTGTGTTTACAGTAAATGAGAAATCTCTAAGTTTTTCTGTTTCAGCTTTTTTTTTTTCCTTTCTTTCTTTCTCTCTGCTGGTTAACATTTCCACTGAGCAGCTATTAGGTTCTTTATTGTCAATGAGGCTCTTAATGTCCCTGAAGTCAAAAACTGATGATGAAGCAGCAGGACTGTGCCATTAATCTAAAGTGTTTTTTTTTTAAGAAGAAGAAGAAGAAACTGGCACATTTGGAAACATTTCAGACTGAATATCTTTTTTGGGGGAGTTCTAATACAGCATTAATCACAATATCCTTTGACATGAAGTAGGAACCATAATTTCCTTTGTTCTCACATGGTTTCTTAGACATGAGATGGAGGCATACTGTTTGCTAATGAAAGTGTGACCTTAGAGGGCTTTTGTTACAAGTCTAACAATAAGAAATATCTAAAGGTATTTGAGTCTATTTTCTGGTTTCTGTTTAAAGGAGACTGTTGTTGCAATACAAAACACCCCACCAGAAACTAAAGTTAATATACAGAATGTTTCACGGTATATATCGCTATTTGTCAGAATGTTTGCTGATGCAGTCAGATTTTGCAGCTAAATATTAAACAGGAAAGTAGATATCCGAGGCTTCCCAAGGTGACTTCTAGTCTTATATCTTACTTGGTTGGGGACATCTGTGGCAACAAATTTGTGTCACTAATAATTTATGCTACACAACTGTCTGTGCATGATTTATTCAGGACAGGGATTAATTAATACATTCAATCAATGAAGCTAATTAAGAACACAGTGGGAGCTTTGCACAGCCACAACAGCCAGCATGACCAGGCAGAGCTGCTGTATGAGGTGTGTGTGTGTCTGTGTGTGTATGAGGGAGGAAAGAAGAGAAAATGGTGAGCATTTTCATTTTGATTGCCCCCTCCAGCACATACACACTTCACAAATAAAGGGGTCATGGGCGTGTTGAAGAGGAGAGTGGACAGGCCTCAGATCAAGCACCGGTGTTTCGCTTGGCAGCTTCACTCAGCACTGTCACTCCTACCCATTTATCACTAGGAATGTCATCCTCCCTCTCTCAGTTTTCCTTACTCTCTGCTCTCGCTCCCCGCACCCCTCCTTTTTTTTGCCCCATACCCACACTGTCTCCATCCACAGGGACACGCTGACACTTAAGCACACACAAAAAAATGTGTGACACTGTGCTAGTCGTCTCAACGGAGAGCCGTTTCCTAAGCAGCCCGAGCTCCGGCAGGTCGCTCAGAAAAGACGACAACGAAGAAACAAAGAATCAGGAAAAAGTAGTTCCCCTCCTGTCACTAAAGTGGAACTTTTTTTTCACACTCGCTTGCACTGTGAAAATGGCACATTGAAGCTGCTTCTGTCCCTCCCTGCCTCTTCTTTTCTTTGTCTCACACTGTCTGCAGATGAAGAGGGGAAAATCTGTTGTTCATTTTATGGTGAAGCTATGCTCCTTGCCTTTAATGTTAGCTGTTTTTGGGCTCATAAGCACTAATTGGAAAGTTTGATTAGCGAAGCTGCATGGGTTTTTGTGGCCTGCTGAGTGGACTACACAGGAAGAGTTAGTTTGAAGATCAGCTTCACTCTCAGTCAAACATCCTTCTTTGTATTGCTATGTACTCTTCTTTTGGGTGTCCCTCTGTGATGTGTAATCCCTTGAATACAAAAAAAGATTATATCTTACTCCCAAAACTAAAATGCATGTATGTTTTTGTATCAATTTTATATAGTTGTACATATTAAATATGTAGATTATAATATTAATTACATGGATAGAAATATAGAATATGTGGATATATATATATATATATATACATATATATATATTAACACACATATATTATGCAAACAAAAACTTAGTTTGGATGCATTTAATTGTGATTAATTATTGCAGTTTATTGACTGCACTAATACTGTTTGTGTGTGTATATTTATATATTTATTCATGCAGTCAATAAACATATATATATATATATACACATGAATAAATATATAAATATACACACACAAGCAGTATTAGTGCAGTCAATAAACATATACTGTATATATATATATATATATATATATACACACGCATGAATAAATATATAAATATACACACACAAGCATAATAAATACAATACTTAAAAATAAAATGTCACTATGTTAAAGACAGGACAGTTTTTACCATTGTGTATACATTTATGTATTTATCGTTGGCTTTGTTATCTTAAAGCTAAATATAAATTCTACTTTTTTATATTTATGTAGTACTAAATAAATATATATATATTTATAAGTATCTGTTTGTTTGAAGACATGTCTTTGGGATGTTTCTTGAGATTCACCACCACTTTGTTCTGCTTTTCTACGTAGCTCCGTAGTTGATGGCAGTTGTGAAGTGTTGTCTTTTCCACAGTGGTTTTGAGTGATTTGCCACATCACTTTTAGACTTACCGCTTACTCTGTTCCAAAACCAACTCGGTGCTTTGCTTCTCAGTGCTACGAAATGACAGTTTGATTGTCTTACGATTACGACATGGTTTTTTTATTCTAGACCCATTCTCTTTGGGACGGGAGATGATGGAGAGGGGTATTTCCACACTAATCTTTTTCCTTCTGGCCCCAAATCCTTTGTCGAAAACCCTGACACTAAGGCATTTAAGCGACTCTCCAATGGAATTCACACCCCTACTGTATGTTCAGCTCTGAAGACAAATGAACAGGCCTCCCTGGCAGTAACTCAAACACCAATACAGACACACACACATTCGTTCCTCCTCCCCACTGTGTCTCCTATTAATGAATAGCTTGAGCTTCCCAACAGTTTGCACCGGTTTGCTTCAGGTTAGGATTAGCCTGGTCAGCTCCCTCCCTTCCGCTCCTCCATCCCAGCATCCCTCTTCCTTTCTCCCTCTTTCCTAAGGCCCTCTTTTTGCTTTAAAGGAATTCCCTCCTTGTCTCATCCATTAAGCTTTTGCCAAATAAGGTATGCTACCCATGGTTAGGGGCCTTCTGAAATTTCCGACCAATGGGATGCTCCCATCACGATGACGCGATGCCACTGTTTTTGTGTATAGCATGGCAACAAGCATGTCAAGGCATGACCTATTTTTATTTCGGCTTACTATGAAACATGCCCGTCCCATTCACAAGTGTGCCCAAACCCTCCAGCATACTCTTATTTAAACACACCACAAAGAGTTCCAGCAATTTGTCAGCCATATTAAATGCGTAGGGCCACAAACAGAATAAATAATGTAAGCCTACAGTTACTACAGCCATTCAATCAAAAGTGTTCTGGGAGTGAGTGGTGTATTAAGGGTTGTTTGTCAATGGAAGGGGTTCCTCACACCTCAAGATTACATCTGGTTAGTACTGGCCTATGGACTTTAAATTCCAGCAGCTCTAGATTAGTAAGTGGTATGATGTTTTTAAATTGCAGACATTGCATCAACCCTGTAGTTTATGAAAGTTTGAATTTTGTTGTACATTTTAAGCACCGGGCAAGATAATAGATGCATAGAGTAGCACATTTTCAGTTGCTATTTGTTAGAATATTCTCTCAGATAAGTGAAAGAAAAAAAACACACACACACACAAAAAAACAGTAATGCTTTTGCAGGTGCCGTCCTAGCATGGGAGCGTTACTGTGGCAACCATTTGTGCAATTGTGGCTGGATGTTGGTGTGTGTGTGTGTTTACCTTGCGTTGCTTTCAAGTGACATGCAATCATCTGTGTCTACATCTAATTACTAATGTCTAGTTAATTCTGAATGAATTCTGGTCAGGTCCCCTTTTTTGTGTGAGATGAAGTCATCACACAATCCATTACAGTAGGGTTACTATCAAAATATGACTTTGTTTCTTCTGAGTAAGAATATATTGGGAAATGGCACATTTTCTTGGAAAACAGCACTTCTTCTGCTGTGGCCTCTTATAGCTTTTCTATCATCCATCTCAAATATTTCTTATAAGCCTCTTTCAGGAAAACCTGCTAAGAGTGTTTTACAGTTTATTACCATAATTTGATTATTTTTTTCATCCACTCCCTTATATAGAAATCATACCTAATGCATGTATATGCATTACCTAGATATCATGTATAGCATGCATTACATAGATATACCTAGATATCCCAAGTTTCTGAGGGGCATAACTAGCATACATTTTTTTCTATACCATAAGGCTATAGGAGCCATTAAAATGCTGCAATGTACAGAAGAACTGTAAGCCAAATGGCTTTTTATTTTCAGTAACAATTGATACAGGTGCCAAGAAAGCTGTTGTCCTTAGTTAAATTGTACTTGATATAATTTATCAAGTATTTATTTGCATTTTTAGTGGTTACTGTACAGTACGTTATAGGTAAGAAAAACAAGAGTATAAACCGGCAATGGCAACATGATTTGGTTGAATGGTGTAAACTTCTGAATGTTTAAGATTTCAGATATAGCACAAATGTCTGCTTCTTTAGACAGATTTTCAATCTTCGTAATTTCAGCTGTTTTTCTACAGAAGGTGTTGGTGGGTTTTTTTCTTTTCTTTTTTTTCTAAGGTGTTAAAACAGAAAATTGCATGCAGTAAGGAAGTCAAAATAAGATGTGACCTGTAAAACCTTCCAGTGCAATCAGAAAGCAAAACCGACATGACAAACCATCTAAATTTTGTCATGCAGAAAGCAAAACAGCAACAGTCTCTTGTCTTTGCGAGAGAGTTGAGATTGCGTTTTCTCAGACATTGTATAAGATGAATGGTGACAGGATTGAAAGGTGCAGTAAGTGTGGTTTATGCAAGCAAACATTCAACGTCAGTCTCTGGCATTAGGAACTAAATTATCCCAGTCTCTCGATCGCTGGACTCCCATGGTGCGGCACTGAAAGCAGGTGTGCCTTTCTCCCCATGGTGTCCTCATTCTCCTTCCTGAGAAACTCTTTTTAAAAACACATTTTGAGTAATTTCCCTAAGAGCACAGCTCCTGCCAGCTGTCGGAAATAGCCTGCAAACTGCCAGGCAAATGCTGGCGGTGTCACAAATGCTTTTTCATAAACTTTTTGCTTTATAGGTCCAGATCGTTAATGTTTGTTGTAACTTCAACTTCTATGGTGTGATGCCTTCTTTTAGTGCAATGACAACACCTAGCAATGTAATTGTATTACTTTTACTACTGCTGCTACTGCTATTAAATTTATAGATGGAATAGAAAATAATAATTTTGTAATGTTGCTATAATTTCTGCAGGCCCCAACATATGCAGATATGTTAGCATGATATCAAAGACTAAATAGTATAACTTGTCTGCTTTTATACAATTAAAGGTAATTAACCATTTAATTATGAAGTGATTGTTATTTGTATTTTATTGTTTACACAATTGTCATTTTCCCCTGTATCAGAAGGAAGTGACCCACAAGTGTCCATGTTAGTTATCTTATATCTAAATATAATTAATTGTAGTAATAATAATAAAAACATGAGTATTGGTTATATTCACGGTTCATTGCTCAATACTTATAACTTGCAAACTGACTGACATTTCTTGTTGCAGTGCTGTTAAATAGTATAAGTCTTCTAGCGGAGGCCTGATCCTTTTATATCATAGCTCATGGCTGAAGAAAAAAGAAGCCCCTATGGTCCTTTTTAATTATTAAAAAAAAAAAAAAAAAAAAAAAAAGTCAACCTAATGTGTAGTATTAGCAGTGGTAACCGCCACGCATATGAAGGCTATTATATTTGAAATGCTGGACATTGTCATGCATGCTCTCACCCGAAGCTGTTCATCAAACAGTGCCTTTTCATATGGTCCAGATATGCATACCCATAACAGCCCTTCACACATCTAAAACGCAAACACGGCCATGCAGTGCCAGCATGTTTCTCCATTCCTTTCAAGTCGTTATCTTGTTAACATTTGAATGCCTCAGGGGTAGACACAGAGAAACCCTCATGCAGATGTGCTACAAATTCACCAGAAGCCCTCCAAGAATTGCAAAGCCATCCAGACGAAAAAGTAACCTTGTCCGACACTTTTCGAGGCCTAGTCCTTCTCGACCTGTTTGTGTAGTGGATGACAATGCTAGGAAATCCAAATCAATTAAACATTTGTTTGGTTTTCAATAATTTCCACTACAAAAAAGAACCCACTGCAGTGTCCTTTTAGCACACACTCACACCTGAAAGAAGATATATGTGTGTGCACGTGTGTGTGTGAGAAAGAAGCTAGGCTACTACCTCCATTAAAACACAGGACAAAGGAAAGACACTCCGAGGGAGTTTGTGTGTGTGTGTGTGAAGGCGAGCGGACGACACGCTCACTGCACAAATGAAAGAGGGAAGAGGTGCTGACAAAAAGCATCAACCAACACTGTCCACAAACCACATGCTCACCAGGCAGGACGACAGGAAGCAATAGAGGAACATCAGTGTGCTCAAAAGCAGAACGCACCCAACAGCCCTCTCCACAGGGAAGAAGGCACCTCCAACATGAGTTTGAGATGGGTTTGAAAAAGGAAAAATTGAGGTACATAACAATGAAACCAGTGCACAGATAGTTTGCAAACACTTGGTATGCGAATGCATAGTAATTCAATCTATATTTTACGCCACTGTTCTATTCCTTTACTTTTGAACAAAGCACACATACACAGACGCAATTTAGTATGACTTGAAGTAGACTAAAAATTAAATGGTATATAAATATATATATTATATAATTACAACATAGTCTTTGTGATTTAAGTCTTTGTGAATTGCACTATGCCATATAACATTCTCAGACATTGTAAAAATGGTATTGATTTATATACTGTACCCACGACACTGACTCTTTGTCGCTTGGCAAGTGTTAATTTCATGCCCTGCATTAATATAATGCTATATCTTAAAGTTCATCAACTCATTTTTTTATGCACTTTAATGTATTTGCAATATATATTTCAAATTTCACTGAAGCAGATAGTAAAAAAACACATTTTTCACTTTGATGTCCACCCTGCGCCTTGCAGGTCACATCAAATACTAAATAATGTCCTCGACATGTTCAGCACTGCTCTATTATGCTGTCTAAATCAAAAGAGAGTGCCTTGAAAGTGTTGGGACACAGTCCTATATATATATTTTTCCCTCCCCCTTTAGTTCTTTTGATTCGAACTCTTTCTCTTCCGCTGTGTGGGACCAGTAATGACAGAGGTGATCTCTTAATATGTGTACTAAGTGCTCCTCTACCCTTGAATACATGCATTTCCTCTTCAGGTGATTGCAGGAGTTTATCTGTAGTCCCTTCGTTTATATAGCTGGTCCCCTATGTATTTATTTATCTGTTTCCCACAGTGCTGTATTACCTGTCCAAGTCTGTGGCCAGCTCATCCATCACTACTGCGGGCTGGGTCGGGCCTCTACGTGAGAGCACCCGGTCATGCGACACACACACCCACACACACATGCTGCAAGCCACTCATGAATACATTTTTCACTACCCTGCTCCTGTATTATGCCCAGCCCCGTGTTCTGTCATTTTCCCCGTGTCCCATTGCTGTTTCCTGCTGTCCCATGACTGTAGGAAAAAAAGAAAAAGAAAAAAAATGCAGAGTACATGAATACACATGTGTTTACAGTGAGATATCCAGCAAGGGTTTCAGATGGAATGGAAAGTTTTTCCTCCGCTGAATTTATAAACGTATTTGCCATAAATATTTCTTACCATAATTCGTTGCATTAACTCTGTTTATTCACTCAGAGTTTGATGCTTGGCGAGTTGATTTTCTCCCCAGCGTCTGGTCCAGCGTTGTGAAACATCCCCAGTTTCACTATTGTCTTTTTTAATTATGCATTGTTATGGAGTTATTTATTCAGTTATTTATATTAGCCTTTTTTTGCCTCATGCTTGCTGCCAGTAATGCAAAGCCTGAAATAGGTTTGCTGCGGCAGCACACAGATGCGGAAATGTGAAAATCAATTTCCCCTACTTCATTGTCGGGGAGAAGAGGAAAAATAGTTTATTTGGCGACTCCTTTAAGGTAGCGATATTATTATTATGCAAATACCTGCAGAGCAGAGAGTCATTATTTTTGATTGAGTTTGCTTTTCTAGATGAGCAAATCAGTGGTAATTGTGTACTCAGGCTTGGCACACAACAGGTCTATCACAGGCAGTGTCACAAGTTCACATTACCATGATGTATGGAGAAAAAGAGACTTGTGTGACTCACAAATACACACATGGGATTGTTACCGCACAAATTTCGACTGTAATTCTAGAAGTCCTCATGCTGTGGATTCTAGTTTAATGACTGAGAGGGATTCATTTGGCTTATCAAGAATGAATACCGCCTGAAGTCAAGGCGACTCCTCTGAAGTCTTTATTAGTTCTTATTACTACATCTCTTTTCTTGTGTCTTGTCGACCGCACATACACACGCTCATAAATGTTTGTGTCTCAGCCAACTCTTTGGATCTTGAATTTCAATAGCAATTTTTTATTATTTTTTTAATTTTTTATTGCGCTAGTTATCAAAGCAGGTCTGATTGGACCCCTGCTAAAGAGGTCTGACAACGCAGCAACGTGTGCAGATGTGATATTAATTCATGAGGACTGCATAAAAGAATCTGTGATAACACTTTATTTTAAGGTGTACTTACTACAGGTTTATGGTTACTTACATGTTTGTGATTACTGTTACTACTGTAGTAAGTGCTTGTAAAACAGACGCTGTGAAATAAAGTGTTACCAAATGTATTTAACTAATTGCATGTTTGTCGTAATACAGAAGAGGAGGGACACTAGGTCAGGGGAACATATTCTAAGTATAACTTATTGTTTAGTTAATGTCAGGAAACAACAAAAGAAGAGGTCCCGAGCAACTTCATTCATTAGGCTGTAATTTTCTGTAATAGCTGGGAGCGTGGAGCCCTGACATACAGAATAACATAGATGAGTCTGGCCTTTAACAAATACTCTGTGAAAGGCAGAAGAGGAGGTTTTTTTTGGGGGGGTGAAACCAGGGACTCTCTCTGGTTTTTTTATTTTGTTCTTTTTTTTTTAGTCTTTTATTTTTTGTGTACTGGTGGTACGCCTGCCCGGCCTCTCTAACAGCCAATCAACAGCTTCACTCCTCCTGCCTCTTGTTTCATGTATTCACCCTAGCAACAGCAGCAGCGGCTGTCAAGGTTTTTAATGCTGGATTTCTAATCTTTTTTTTTTTTTTTTTTTTAATGAATCTCATTGACTTCTTATCTTTTGATTTCTTGATGTTATTTAGCAATGTTATTAATTCAATCACTGTAACAACACACTCTTTTTTAGGAGTTTATAAATAGCAGCTCGATTTACCTCATGGATCATGCTATTGTGTATATTTTGACTGAATTGGTTGTGACAGGACTGTTATCGACAATGACAGAAGATATGGGCTTATGAGATCTCATTCCCTTAGGGGATGACTAAAGCCAAGTTTTTCTGACTTAGGCGGTCGTAGGGTTTTCCTTTCTCATTTAAAAACATTTTCACTGATAGGATAAGCATACTTTTTGAACTTGTCCCATGACCATTTATTTGGTGCACATGGAATTTGATACTCTGCTTTGAAACGGTGCTTATTGTGAAAAGTTTTATACAAATAAAACGACTTGACTTGAATTTAGTGTGTAGTCTAGAGACCCTCCAGAAATTTTATTTCACTAAAACCAATGAACCGCACAGAAAACAGTTGCTAAATTTGGTCAGATTCTGTCTCTCTGCATATGGTATAAAAACAAAGCAAACTACTACATTTAAAACAATTTAGTGTAAATCTGGCACACATTTAAATATTTAAGGGACCGATAACTTTAATTGTGAGGATCTCATCATAATTGTCTGACTGGATCTGTAATATATAAATATAAGTATTGTTTCCTTTTATGTTAAATAATATACTGTAGTGTTTGCGGAGCCCATATTAACACACACATTGTATTTGGAAATGTACTGCAGTTATATTTTTATTAAGGTCGTAATCTTTATTGTCATCCTTGCACTGAATTTGAAGTAGAATATTATAATCCAAAACCTGTCAAACAGAAAAACTGCTGTGTAGGCACAGACCACATTTTACAGTAAAATAATATGATACTATATATTTAATGCAGGTCCTAAGCCCACTGGCTAGTTCACAAGTCAAAGAATCACTGGTACATACAGTAGAGTAGCAATTTAAACATATTTCAACACGAATACCTATCCCCTCGTATTTTTCATGCTTGGAGGTTGATTTAGTGCTCGCAGATAGAAACCCCCCTGTGAAACATTTAATTGTCAGCATGCATCTGTATAAAAATGAAATATACCTGCCTTTTATCTGCTTCTGAGATAATGACACCAAGTAATAAATACGAGTTCCTACCTACTTGCTTTATAAGGCTTATTTAACTTGGCTCAACTATTCTGGCTAGATGATTTAAAAATCATATTTAGGTAAGGCTCATTTCGCCTTAAATTTAAGCAATTGGCACACAATAAAAATGTAATGTGCCGTTTATTACTCAAAACAAGAAAACTTGTGTTTGTGAGATAATAAATCATTCCGGATTCTTTAAATGAGCATGTAGGCTGTTTTCTTGTGCTATTGTTTTAATAATGCGGTGGATAAAAAGAAGGAAGGCAAACATGGAGGAGTGAGAATTCTCAGAAGTATAGAGTACTTACGTCAATGGCTGTCTCAAGATGGTGCTTGATAGCTTTAGTCAGACTTATAGCTTTGAGCCAAGGAGCTAGTAGGGTAACAGAAAGTTGAACACAGGGACGCATACTGTAAAAGATGTTATGTCTCCCTGCTCTTTGATGCTTTTTAAAATCCTTTAATGTTTTATGACTGCATGTACAATTCAATGCATGGATTCAACCTGTTTAGTAGGTAAATTACCAGTCACGTTGAAGGATGTCACCTAAATGACAGAAAGCTACAATTACAATCTCCCCGAAGCTTTGAGGCAATTAAACCCCTAGCGTAGTTCATAGTAGAAATTCTCAAATCTTGATGTAGTAACGCACAAGCTTCAGTTTTCGAATAAGTAGTGGCCTGAGACTAAAAGAAATCTGCCTTTCTTTTAAGAATGCACATGAAATGCTGTTCCAAATCTCAGCCAAACCCTAATTGTAAGGAACAAAGTTTCATTGTCATGGGAAACCAATTCTGACTCAATTATCTAAGCTCCCTGCTGCTTATGTCCTCTGTTGTGGTCGATCAAGTAGCCCTATGAGTTCTCTCTCATATTAAGGGGTATAAAAAAGATATATATATATAATTCCATATGACTATACAGTATATGTTCCATTCACACCACCTGCGCTATTGGTGAGGCTGTTCTCGTAGCTGGATTTAAATTTTTTCGTTTTCTCACTGTTAATGATCTCCAACCTCTTGAAGGTCAAAATGTGGCTTCGGAAAAGGAGCAAATGAAAAGGGAAGTTAGGCAAAGGCACTCTCTAATAAAATTGAAGTATAGGTGTCATCAGCAGTTATGTCCAGGTCTTACTTGCATTGTCAGGTCTCTGTTGCCGGCGTCAGTTAATTAGGCACACCTTAAAAAGTCTCCTGTTCATGAACATGCAAGGCACCTGGACTTATTCTGTCATGCCAATAAAGAACATTTTGGGGTAGGTGGTTAAGCAGCTGGAAGCATATGGCAAACTAAAGTCGTGCATGACAGAAGTAAGGCAGCAGAAGTCCTCATTGTGTTGCAGTCAACACTGTTTCCCAGTTTCAGGGTCCAATTTGTAATGTGTGTTATACTGTATTTCCATGCCCTGTGGAAATTATCTCGTATAGCAGTGGCAACTGTATTTACTTGGCCCAGTTCAAGAAAATAAATAAATAAACAAAAAATACAATATGTCTTATGACCTGACTTCTTTGCTGTTATATTTTGGGCAGAAGATAATGCGCGTTTGTCTAATAATAATAATCTCTGGCTAAGTGGTAATTGCTCTATTGGTGGCATTACTACACAGCGTTGACACATCATTACTCACTTAACTACTTGACCTGGAACAAATGTTAAAGCAATTATTGCTGAGAGCTTCTCTACATAAAAAAAAAAACAATTGCAACAAACCAAGGCGTTTCATGTATGACTGTATATGTGATATCAACAAAAACTTTCTTTTGATTGATTTTATTACTGTCATCTTGTTTTGCTTGTATTTTATTGTAAGGGTACATTTAAGTTTTTATATTAATAAAAATATATTATAATATTATAAAAAATTATTATTAACTGGTTCAATGATAATATTATATCTACTTTAAGTATATGTGTAAAAAAATAAACATTAAATACGCAAACATGTAAGTACATGCAGTCAAATCAAAATGTATTCATAATTTCTCACATTATTTCACAGTTTATTCACTATAGTTTAAAAAATGGGAAAAACATATGATAAGACTTAGAGTTAAGATTTGTCCAAAAAAACACCTTTATAATGTTAGATAATTTTTCAGATGAAAAAGTGTGAAATGAATTACGCTGAATAGCTGTCAGCTGTTACACAATTATAAGTAGACCAATTACCAAGCAAAGCTGAATTTTGTTCAATCACTTAAATAAAACATGGTCAGGTCAAAGGGTCTAATCATTTTTTGACCCCAAATTTTAATAGTAGTCCAGTTTATGAAGTTTGTTGGGCATAATATGTTACAGTTACATCGTATGTCATTAGACATCATGTATCCATTTAATTCTGTTAAAAATGACAGTTATCAGCCAATATCAAATATTTTGCCAATGTATCGTTTTTTTTATTTATATACAGCAAATTATTAGTCTATGAATTGTAATTAATTTACGTTACTTTTACCCAATAGATTTACAATTAACAAGCATGTGAGAAGTTTATCTCTGTTCATGTGCTTGTTTTTATTCCGGAGAACAAGCGCTTTAGAGTTAATATTTAAGATTTGAAATCTGTGTCATATCTGTATTATATATTCAGATTTTTGTTGTTGTTTATCCAAAATTTCCAGTATGTTTTGCAGCCATAATTTATTCATTCATTTGTGTTTTCCAACTTCCTTTCTCAAAGGAGGGAAAGGCTGAAGGAGGTCACACTGTCAGACTCAGACCTCTCTCTCACTTTCTGCGATTAAAATTTAACCAGCGCTCATGTCACCGCTGTTGGTTTTTGCCGAGTGGCTGGCCAATACCCCAGGGAGGATAGCGCTTGTCTGAGGAGACCTGAACAAGCGAGGTTAAACCGTGTCATCCACCCCTCGCCTCATCCGCTCTGACAGTGTATGAGGGGTGCCGGCTGACCCGACCAGTGTCACATTAATTATGGCAATAATCACTCAGTGAGGCAGCTACCCTCAAATGCTGCCCCACCAGACTTTGTGACTCACTGCCAGCAAACTCCAAATGTTTGCACACAATTGCCAGTGTCTTGATTTATTTACCTTAATAAAGTAAAAGACCTCCCCCGCCAATCACCTTCTTTTCTTTTTTTTAGATTTATGTCTGTCAGTAGATTTATGTAAATCTAGTATAAAGGTAACAACCATTTAATTCCTTTCTATTTTTCATTTCTTGTATTTTGACCATCATAACATGAGCAAAGGCACATTGACTCAGTTGTTTTTAGTATTGTTCTCTATCTTGTCCACTTATTCAGAGAAGCTGCGGTCAAACCCAAAGCCCATACCTCAACACAGAAATTGTGCTCGGATCTCCTTTTTCACTGACTTTATGTAATAGACTGAGCTGTATAAATAGCCTCTGACATTTGCAAAATTTGTGGTCGAATCAGTGGTGCCTGACGACACACGAGAGTGCTGATGTTCTTGATACCTTTTGCATTAGGACTTTTGGTAAACATCCTACAGGATAGTTTTATCATCCCCTATTGACGCCTTTTTTAAATGGCATGCTTGCAGCACGCTTACTAGCCAAGATTTAAAAAAAAAAAACTTTCATTCAATACAGTTCCTCACATAATAGACTGAGGTGCCAACAACATTTGTTCCAGTGCTTTATTATTCAACACAAGTGTTCAGTCATCAGTTCTCCTCTCTCTGCTTAAATGGATAGAGGGAAAATGTGATGTATATCATATAAGAAGAGAAAAAAATAAATAAATACACTGAGGTGAAGTCAGTGGCTGAAGCCCTGGGATATAACCCTGTGTGTGTGTTTGCATTATAGCGGTGAGGCCAGTGAATTTAGATGAGGCGTTTATTTCTCTAACGCTGGAGGGCTCACTCAGTCCATATCAATAATGCAGTGCTCTTTTGAAATGGATTGTTGTAACATACATTTATTACCACAAACCGAATAATGCAGTGTTCTCACTCATTGTTTGCCATGGAGTTTGTGGTTTAGTCAGACGTCACCTTTTTGTTTCCTTTCAGACCACAAGGTCAGATTTTTGCATGTTGGTGAAGAGATGGCAGGCTACTGTCGTGAATGCCAAAGATAAATTTGCTCAGGCACATTAGTCAGTGAATGATCTCTTATTTGACTTTTGTCTTATGAAATCTTCTTGACTAAAATAAAATCAAACTTGAAATGAGAAAGATTTAATAAGCGCAAGTTTTAAGAAAAATGAAAAGATTAAAAAGGTGACTTTTAGTAGTAGTAATAATAAGAAGGACAGGTTTTGGTAACATAACACAACTTGTTTTATTATTTCAGTATGCAAATAAGAATAAATAAATAACTAGGAAAGACACTTGGCTTGAATAATTAATATGTAAGGAATAACTGACAATGGTCCTTTGAAGTTTAAAAAAAATAATGCACGCCATGATGCAAAGCTTTACCATAGTCATTCATTTCTGTAAAATTGTCAGTAATTAAGTAAAAAAATATTCTGGTTAAATATCCCTCTTGATATTTATATGTGGCCAAAACTACTATGTACTTACATTTAAATTACTAATTTGTTACAATGCACTTATTATGTACATACATGTTTTTAAATTGCACTCATATTTTTGAAAAATATCTGCATGTAATTACTTCCCTTACATCTTAACCAACCCTTAATCCTACCCACAGCACCAAACCTGTCCATAACCTTACCCACCTCAGGATTTGCAATACAATATAAATGCAAACACATTTTTTGATGTAACAGCATAGTAGTTAAGGCCACGTAATATAAAATGAGACCAATATTTCTTATAGTCTGTCAGTTATCACGAGGTCATTAAGTCTACTGAGCGTGTGCAATTAATATAAACGAGTTGACAAAATGATGTTAAAAAGAAGAAGAAGAAAAGTACATGTCTCACCACAGGACCTGTTGAATTCTAAAAATGTATGCCGGCTACACCTTTATAGATTTTTTTTCTGGGTATCAGCATCTTTAAAAATGTACTTGTCTAGAAACTGTTAGGAATTCAACATCATTACTAAGAGCTGAATAACTAGCGTGTCAAACAAAATAATTGATCACAGTTTGCCTGATGCAAGCCCTTGCAACAGGGACTTGATGTTTCTTTTTTGAGAACGTACAGTGAAGCGTTTCATGATAATACCTCACAGCTATTGCTCTCGGGGTCTTGAAACACCTGAAATACGCTGTATCAGAGAGGGCCATCTGCGCTGCTTGGAGTCGGGAGTGATGGTGCGTTTGCGGCAGGCTCCGACGGATTCTCTGTCAGGGGTCAGCTGTGTGAGAAAGCACACTTTCTAACTACGGATTCTCTCAGGAACAAACTGAAAAAAAAAAAAACGGCTAATACTTTGCAAGAAACAAGAACATCCTCCTTTTTCTGTCCCAAACATGCTCTCTCGTTCTTTCTCCCCTGTACACAAGCTCACATTCGTACACTCTAAAACACAATAATACACTTAGTGATACACATGCATGCATTCAGGCACATAAACACATAGACGCACACACACACACCAGCAAGTGATGGTGACATCTGGAGTGTTTCTGCCTGACTGGTGCTAGATTCCCAGCGTGACTGACTCTGTAAGCGCTTAAAGCAACCTTCTCTTCACTCCTTCATCCTGTCTATCAGTAAAATAAATATATAATAAACACCTCACTTTCCGTGCATTAGACCAACTGCGTGTGATAATCCCATGTAACGCTTAGGTTAGTGAACCCTTTAATAGGTCGACCTGATTAAGGCACAAGCTGTTGATTGGACAAATGGCGTGTCACCTTCAATTACATGGGTTTGGGTGAACTGTACCGCCGTCCTCCTTTTGTGCAATTGAGTGTGTTACAAAGGGACTCTGTACTGTCGTAACACTTCTGCCTTTATGAATAGTCTCTTTGTGCTCTTAATAGTGCTTATCCATTAACAGCCTTGGATTAAAGAGACCACATTCAGCTATTACCTTTAGTCACATCTGCTAAAGCACTGTGACTTTATGTTATGCGAGAAATGCAATTTCCATATGCTTCGGAGACTTCTATTAGTCGTTTCGTGTTGTCGTGTTATTCCACCGTTGGGGTTTTGCTCTTTTACTTGTTTAGCCTTTGACCTCTTGAGATGGACCTCTTATATAAGTTGACTATGAAACAAATGAGTCATCTGTGTTGTATTGTATTGCTGAGAGCCTGATTTGTTATTACATGTCGTCTCAGCAACAACGCCTGAGAGGAATGAAAATGGGATCCTTTCAAAATGTCATTAAAAAATCATTATTGGCTTACTTTGACCTTTCTTTGAGTAACCATGCCTCTGTGCTTAATTTGGCATACATAATTGATGGAGGCCCATCCGCATTCGGAGAAAAACTTCCACACTCAATCTCTGTCAGTCACTTGCACGTGAAAGAGATGCAGGGCAGACTTGTTGTTGTCTAACTCGTTTGCAATAATTTAGACAAATAAACTTCTATGTGCAGTAATTTCCTTTTTCTCATACGGCCGTGTAAAAACACAGTTATTGGTCTCTGTTATACTTGCTATTAGGGCTGGGCGATTTAATCGTCGATTTATTCATGCGTATTTCATCAGTTAATAGAGAGAGCCGTAGATCGCTGACGAGCTACACAATATCGTCTTCAAAATCAGAAGTGATTCATTTTCGATTTTGAAATCAAAGCGGCGTAGCTCGTTAGTGACCTCTGTGTATCAACTGCCTGTTTGCATTTTAAAAACTGGCTTTACCGCACATGAATTAATCGACGATTAAATTGCCCAGCCCTACTTGTTATATAATAATTTTCCTGATGAAAGTTACCTTAACTTTTATGATACAGTGACATGGAGCAGAAAATCAAGCTCCTTCATGCATCTTTCATCAAAAATCTTCTTCGGAGGTCAGATGTCTTGAGACATTAGTCACTTTTAGAAACCTTCAGAGAGTTGAATTTTTTTTTCACTTCCAGAAAATCTCAGATCAAAATGTATAAACTTACAGTTTATTAGTTTTCTTTTCTTTTCTTTTCTTTTCTTTTCTTTTCTTTTCTTGCTGTCATTTTATTTAATTATATCAATAATAATAAAATCTGTTATTAAAATGTTGCAAGATGTATTTATCTCAGCTGATTTATCTATATTATAAAAAAAAAATATATATATAAATTTATATATATATTTAATATTCTAGCTAAATCATTTTACAATATTTTGCTGCATTATTAAAAAAACATTTTAAGAAATATGTTGCTTTTGTTAAATTCTTTTGTTAAACCTTTTCATTATTCAGGCAGCTTATATAAATTGTGAGAGTGTGTGGTGTTCATTTAAATGTATTTTCCACACCACAAAACCTTTTAATAGTATCCAGTGAAGACAAAAAATGACTAATTTGACCTTTAATTAACTAAACTATAATATAACTAAAGTTGATATACATTATTTGTCAATTACTAGTTTATAAAAATTATTTTCAATTTCAGATACTGTAAGATCACAACCACACACATTTATTTATTTATTTTCTATATTTTCCATTCAGTATTCAGTATTTTAGCACGATAAACCTAAGCTAATAAGTGCACTGTAATTGCATACATTAAGATCACTGTTGAGCCACAATTAAAAGTATTTAACAGGAAAAATAAGAGGAGAAAAACAAAAGATGGCCAGATTAGTGGAGCTAAATCAGCATTATGGTCATCACAGACTGAGACCCCCCCACCCCGCTCCCCCCTCATTAGACACTGCGGCACTTAGACGCCAGTAAAGTAGGTACGCCATAACCATGTCTCCCAACTTTCTTCTAATTGTGATATTAATAATTAACAGAGTAATATACTATCTGAATAAATCATGTGAAATGCCGCCCCAAAACTACTGCAAGAAAGTCTTGCAAATATTTATTCCTCTGACTGGCAGACCGAACACACTAAACAATCCCAAATTAACAGTTTCTCTCTTCTTTTTTTTCCCTTTTTTTAAAGCTTTACTTTTGTTTTGATGTAAGTCTTCTTAAAAGCTTAGCAATCATCAAATGGTGTTGGGGAGGGAACAGTTTTTTCTTATTTTTTTAACCCACAAACTGTGAGTATTTTATGTCTTTTTCCAAATAGCGCTTTTCTCAGTATTGCAATCAGTCTTATGAGCAATCATGTATAAGAGCTTTTCTCACTGTACTCAAATCTCTCCAAAAAAGTGATATTTCCCCCCCTTTTCAGTAGGGAAATTGTGCAAAACTGTGATGAAAATCACGCTTACTTTATAATTTTTACTAGATACAGTGATAAAATCTCCCTGAAATATAGTGTTTTGTTTTTGTTGTTGTTGTTAAAATGTTAAAGCACATTGTTGATTTTATGTTATATAATAATAATAATACTAATAATGGTTTACAATTGCATTGCATTGCAATAATATTATTTTAATAATGCTTTTTCTCTGAGAATATTAACATGTCCTTGACATTTTGTCATTGATGATGGCAACTTGCAATGCGCTGTAATTGTTCTTTTTTTTATTCTTATTTTATTGCTTTTATTGCTATTTTAACTGCTGGCAGCGCACACAACTAGTACAATTTTTTCCCATACACTCACAAATATTAGATTTTTCTCAAACTTCATATATCTAAATAAATTTGCAGTATGAGGCTGTCTTAACAAGTGGCTAAAAGCAGGGCTTAATTATAGAGTTTGAATCAGCCCATCGATTTGCCTCCTAACGATTATTGCATGGGTAGAACTTTATCTTTTAATTGTAAAGAAATTTCCTTTTAACAAATGTATTATTTTACGTTTTTCAGTACTTTATAATGAAAAATGTATTAGAACAATAATACAATAAAAATAATAATGTTTAAATATAGATTTGAAAATGGAAATGGGAAAAAATGCAAATATACCCTGCACTACTGTAGATCTAGTTGATGATGATGATTATATAATTGTTACTATTATTATTATCTTGGCTAGATAGCATATGTAGATTCCATCCGTTGTGAGATGACTATATTTATTGTTTTATGAACTATACACTTTTTTTTTTTACCTTATATAATACTTATTTTGTTATTTACATTATTCTTACTTGTTTGTGCTCATACGTTTAATTTAAAGGAGAAGAGAGTTTGCAGACAAGCTTATTTGCACTGAATTAACAAGTCCCAAAGTTTCTTTTAACCCTCTCTAGAAAGGTTTAAGAAGTTCGCAGTGATGTCCCCTTTCTTTTTTTTTGTCTCTTCCTTGCCGATGTCATCCCTTCATAGCTTGTTCCAAATGTCAAGTGCTTTGTCTCCTGCTGCCTTGATGACAGCAGCAATTAGTCTATTCATGCTTCATTAACACTCCATTTTTAATCAGAATTAAAAGTGTGAGGGGAGGAAACACACACACACACACACACACACACGCATGTGCGCACACATACTTTGCACATATACTCTATAAACACAGATTTTAAAAGCGTACCCCATGCTGTTCCTTAACCTCTCTGTGCCCAAACCTATCGAGTTAGGCAGCTATTAGTAAGGTTTCATGTGTCCAGTAATGTGGCCATTTAATTTTTTTCTTTCTTTCTTTCTTTCTTTCTTTCTTTCTTTTTTTAATAATTAATAGAGTTAATCACTTTGAGATTCACTTCTCAATGATGATGATTCAAAAGCAATCATTGGCTTTGACATGGAAGGGTGTGATTTTATTGTTGGGCAAGTTCCTCTGCCGTTGCAGGGGAGGGGGAGAGAGAGATTGAAGAGGAGGAGAAAGAGAACATGAATAGCACTCGACCGTGGCTTTGACCTTGTTAAAAGGGAACAAGGATTTTTGGGTGCACTCCATCGTAGCAACACACTCACCAAAGAGACGCGAATGGAAAGGCTATCTGGCTTTGTCACTTTTCATTAACCTCATGCCCTTCCCTCCACTGGAGGTAGACATGCACGTTTCTCCTCCTTTCCTTCTATCCTTTATTTTCTTCTGTTTTTCTTTCTGTCTTTCTGTTACCTGCGCACCAAAACACTCGTCTGCGGGGTCACGCTGTTTTGTGGGGAATTATTTAAAGTAGCTCATGCATTATGCTCTTTAGCGTGACATGTCTAAAGAAATCTTCACGCAGACTATGTGATAGTATGAGCTGCTGAAAGTCACCTGAAAGATTTAATTAATCCTTTAGTGTTTGTAAAACTTCATGATGACGTAAAAAAATAAAAATAAATATATATATAGTTACAGATGATAAAACTTGATCACGCTGTGGTAAAACATTTGTTTTACTTTTTTAAAATCTATATAATTTCAAAATGATAAAAACAAGATTTTAAAATATTTATTTATTCTTATTTTAAACTATTCTATCATTTTAAAACAGTTAGGAATTCGATGACCGGTTCCTGAATTTTAAATATCAAGCACTTCATTTGCTGCTCTTATTTTTATTATTAGATTTTCTTAATTTATTTTTTTCTTTCTTTAAAGTTCTCATCACTCGAAACACCTTAAAGTTTTACACAGCCACTGAACCCTGCCAGTGATTAAAGAAAGAGAATAATGAAGAATGACTTGCTGTGCTATGATTGGGATTGTCATTTGCTGCTTGAATGGAAATCGCGTACCATCAGAGAGGCTCTATCAAAAGGCTTACATTTTTTAAAATGAAAATATTTTAGGAGATTATTCTGGCCTTCTCATTTAAAATGGCATGACAAGGTTTAGACATATATATATATATATAACAGGTTTATTTAACCAAGCTTTTTGGACAGCAGTTGATTGCGGTATTATTTAGATTATTCTTCCGATGATGATGCCTGTGATCATTTAGTATTTTTTTTTTATATTAAATACGCTTGTGTAATGGTTTACCTTCAGCTTTCTCAAGCGTTTTTAAAACGCTGTGAACAGCACTTTATAAATGTGCTCTCAACTTATTTTTCTTTAATGGCTCTATAACAGCCCTATACTTTGTTCTACGGAAATTGTGGATCGTCACATGCTTTTGTCCTTCAGACAAGTATTTCTTTCTTTTTTTTTTTAACTGTGCCATGTGAGTGATGTTAGAATTTATATATAAAAAATAATAATAAAAAAATAGCTTACATAAATAGTGTAACTTAACACATAACTTTAATATTACTTGTATTACTTTGGTAATTTATTAATAATAAATGAATAAATATTTGCCATCAAAACAGTTCTTTAAATACTACAGTACCTAAATGCATGGAATTTAGTTTTTCAGTTGATCAGTTCCTCTACTGCTCACAATGACACCACAAGTATAAAAAAAAAAAGGGAGAGTTGTTCATACGGTTGTTAATGTTCGTCCATTTTAAAACTGCTAGATGCAGGTGTCTCAAAACTGCTTTGTTAATTTGTTCAAAAAGTTTGACTGATGTTAATTCGACATTGTGTCTAAAAACACAATTCGAGACAAAAGACGTCAAGCTGGCTCAAGGACAAACAATTAAAAAAGATGACAAAACGAATGCGAGAACACATTCTTTGTGAATGGTCCCAAAGTGCACAATATGTATGGGATAATGCACAATCATCTGGTCATTACCACAAAATAAACCCCGGTAGGGTGATTAAATGCAAAGCCAGCCGCAGTAAAATAGTCTAGAGAGGTCTGTAATAAACAGGCAATATTCTGTGTTGGTTTATAAAGCCAAATTCTATATTTCTATGCAATGCTTCAGACATTTGTACAGTATTAATAAATAAATGGGTTATTTGTTACAAATTTGACTAACGCTGCTTAAAAAAAAAGGGCTGAGTTAATTGTACCCTTTATGCAGGATAGACTTGTGCACGTCTTGAGTGCGTCTGCGGAACATCTGTCTGTGTCACCAGTGTGTGACCCCGCGTTACAGACATTTCTCGAGAGTGAGCTTTCGCTCTTAATGAAATTTGAATGAAATTTCATGTAAATGACTGTGCTAATGATGTTAGCACAGGCGCTATGCATCCCTTCTGCAATTCCATCTCTCCAGACAGACATTGATGCAGCCCACTCTCCCCCTTTAATGATAGAGCACAGAGCAAATATAATCACACATGCCCCAACACCCCGCAAACATATGAGCGCCGCAGACAAACTTTATATGGCCTGGAACCTTTCCGGCGACTGAGGTTGTTGGTGGGGTAACGTGATATATTTTTTCTAATTTACTGGCTCCTGTTTCTTCTTATTTAGGCTGCATCAAATCACACACTCTCCCGGAGAGAGGCAAAGGTTTGCCGTGAGTTGTTGTGGCATCCTGCTGCTTTTATGATAAAAAAGACATCGTTTGGAATGAGCTTCCCCCCACAGCGCGTTGAACAGGGTGTTTAGACTGGCACTGGGCCAGCGGTGTTTCCAGCCACATGTTTTGACGGACTGCGTATGGTATGAGGGGCACGATCGGGACGCGATGCCATTCCCATCCCCAGCTGAAATGAAAGAGTGTGAAACGGCTAAAATACCCCCGAACAAACACGATCACGGTAAAACCCACTGACAGGTAGTGAACAATGCAAGCAGATGAAAAGGAATACATCAAAGCCTTATGTTTTATTGCTCGTAAAAACTTTGATTTCTTTTTCATTTGCTGCTGTTGCATCATAAGGTCGGCCATGTCACACGCTTTTTTTTTGTTTTTTTTTTGGCTTTTGTTTCACACAACATGCACATTCTCCAAAATTTAAGTGCACAATCAGATGTTGCTAATATAACATTCGCATTGTCCAAGCTTGACTAATGGTTCCATTTTCGGACATGAGCTCGTCTCCCTCTCCCCCTTTGTCTCTTCTGCTCATTAGAGCTTCATTATGTCATTAGGGGCTTTGGAAATGGGTTTGAAAACAGGGCACATGAGTAAGAGGAGTCCTTAGAAAAATAATCAAACTGGTAATAACAATGAGGCCAATTTGATCTCCCCATTATCCCATTTTCAGGCATGTGGATGAATAATGAAAGAGAGATGAAGGATGTTCTCCGTGAAGGGAGGCCCTGGACCATGTCCAATTGTCAAGCAGAAGCCATATGTGAAATAAAAAGTCTTTCTCAAACAGACCCTGATGAAGATGCATGTGAGGAACGTGCCCTCTCTCATACACGCGTGCACACTCTACTCAAAACATCCTTCCATTTTTGCTTTAATCACCCTCTTCATTTCTCGTCTGTCTTGTAAACACAGTTGACGAATTGAACTTTTGCAGTCATATTCTTAATTTTCTTTACAGTGCAGCTACTTCTTTCTTAGCTAGGAAAGGGATTGAGCAAAGGAAGTGCTCGTACAAGCATCAGATTTAATAACTTTTTTTTTTTTGGTTGAGCACAGAGTCAGCAGGTCAGATCACAAATAAATGTGTTAAATAAATGCTGTTTCTGGTATATTTCCATTTGGCAGACACGGTGATCCTCGGTGCACCAGTGCTATTGAAAAGCGAAATGTTTTGTATGTCTTATCCTCATTTTTCCCCTTTCGCTCTATTAGCATGCCCATTCTCTTGCTCCCCCTCTCTATCACTCCGCCCACTTTCCCTTCTAGTTTACCTCTGCTCACCTCTCTCTACCTGTGGGTGGGTTTGCATTTGCCTTGATTCAAAGCAAAGCCCCTACTGTGCCCTTGAAGTGGAAGGCTGAGATTATTTTCAGGAGGAAAATCCATAAAGTTCTCTCCTCTCTCTTCACTCCCTCTCTCATTTTCAAAGGAAAAGACCTTTACAGTGTGTCCCTATGTCCTTTACTGAGATCCTGCAAACACGGCACACATGAAGAACACTTGGTTTGTACAGTTTGACATCTTTTAATAAATATATACTTCCAGACCATGTACACTATCAACCAGTGACTTATTTTTAGAGGAATGTGAACTGGTTAACATGATATCCTTTCTATATGTTGGTGTTTGTACATATATTGTGTTTCTAGCATTTTTATATAATTTTTACATTTTTTTTTATTAATACGTTTTATTAAGTTTTCTTTTCAAAGATATAGAAATATACAAAACATTTAGCATATATACAAACCTAAAACCCACTTCAAAACTATGCAACTTCAAAAATATAGAAATAAAACACAAACTCATAATCTAGTTACCAAATAACATAAAATATGGTAAAAGATAAATAAATTAAAAATAGAGAGAGTTTACACAGTATCAAAAGCAGCATGCCATAGTCTTTGGTTTGAGAGATTTTTAAGTGATACTGATATGTATATAAACTCTTAATTATCATATATGAAAGGTAAGATGATATTATAATGTGTTTCAATAAATGAAACAATATTATACACCAGTATAACATATCATACTTCTTAATACTGTAATAATAGGTTTTAATAACAGAAATGTAATGAAGCAACTATTGTAATGCATGCAGTTTATGGGACATAGAAGCAGTGACCTTAGTGAGAACCAATGCAAATCTAATGCCTTTCTCCTCTCTTTCTTTCTTGTTCTCTCTCACTCGTATGCCAAGCTGCTTAGTCATTTAGGAACTTATAACTTGCAGTCTCGCTTCCTTCCCCTTTCCATCCTTTCAGCCAATTGATTGTGGAGTGGAAAAATGAATATGGAACACACATTTTCCCCTCCCTTTCATACACGTTTGTTCTCTCCAGGTAGTCCGGTGTGGCTTGATTAACTTAGACTTACGTCAGGCACTCAACGTGAAGACCATGCCACAGTGCTGCGGAATAGCGCTCACGATAAGTGCCTGCTGTTTGACGTCCCGTCAGGAAATGACACAGAGCAAGTGCAGCACATATTATGCCCCCCCTGTGACTGCACTAAGGGACTGGCAGTGCTCTGGAGTGGTTGGGATGTGTCTGATATCTGGCGTCAGTACTGATCTGTCCTCTTCCCTTTGTGACATTGCCTCACTCCTTCCCCTCTTGGGCCCTGTTAAACATTTCAGCTTCAGCTGAATACAGTTGTTATGCCAACTGAGTCGAACCTTAATTGGGTACTAGAAGTTCAGAGAGCAATGAATTTAGTCTGGACTGGATGCATAAAGTGTATAATGTACCATTAAGGTCATTAAGATTATTTTTAGTCCTGGGTGCCTCATCTGTACACTTATGTTAAACTTTACTGCAGGGGTCTCTAAACTACAGCAGAAAACATTTCTACTATACAGGTGGTAAATGTTTATGCATAAATCCAGCCTCAGTTTAGTTTTATTATTTCTTAAACATATTTAAAAATTAGCAAATCTATCTATCTATCTATCTATCTACCTATCTGTCTATCTGTCTATCTATCTATCTATCTATCTAATCTATCTATCTAATCTATCTATATACACACAGTGTAAGTTTGGGATTAGTATCAGTTTTTAATACCTGAGTGAGGATGCATTAAATTTAAACATGCTATTTACAAATAATTTATTAACAAATCACATTCTTCTCAAAAATATTTTATGGCCCAATTCTTTACATTATTGAAAATAAAAAATGAGCAGCAAATCAGCCTAGAATGATTTCTAAAGGATCACGTTACGCTGAATGGGTGCTAAAATCCAGCTGTGCCATCACAGAAATAAATTGCATTTTAAAATCTAAAATATTATATGTAATTATAATATATTATTATCAAAATATGAATACACTATTGTTTTTTTATTTTTATTTTTTATTTGCATTAACTTGATTAACTGTGGCAGTTATTTCTACACATTTTTCAACAGTGTTACAAAGGATTTCTGCTAAAATAACATACTTTTCCTCTAGAACATTCTATTAATTAAATAATCAATCAATTAATCAGTCGTACTGTCCACAAAATAAATAAATACAAACAAATTAATAGCCCAACCTTTTTTATTATTGGTGGTAAGAGAAAATCAGCCTATTAAAATGATTTTTGAAAGATCATGTGACACTGAATGCTCGCTAAAAAATTAAGCTTTGCCATTATAGGAATAAATTATTACATTTTAAAACCTAATATATGGAATAATATTAATTTACAATATCAGAGTTTAACTGTCTTTTGATCAATGCATCCTTGGTAAGCTTAATAGATTATTTTTTTTTTTTTTCTCAAAAGCATTAAAAATCTTAAAACCCACACTAGCAAACAGTGGTGTACATGCAATATAAATATTCCATTTGTTTAATCCCCTGCTTGTAAAATGTAGGTGAGCAGCTACAGTCTTTAGGTGACATTAACAAATAAGCTGCCTATTCCTGCTTGCATCCATCAAAAAAAGTTATATTACACAGGCCTACACTGGGAACTTTTTTGATCGCTTCCATTCATAATCAACTGAGCTGTCAACACTAGGAGCACCTGTTGCGCCTGTGTGTTTTCATTTGATCTGCACCTCATTTATTTTATAAAAAAAAATAAAAAATGTGATGAGCTGCAGCTACTCCAGTCACATTATGTCTGATTTTACAAAGATATTATGCATGGATTGATTGCTATGATTTTAGTCCTTTAAAATTTTAAAAAACTTGTGATCTTTACATCAAAGTCGGATCATGATGTGTTTGGTCTCTTAATGTGACTCCTACCCTTAATTTGAGTACTCCACTAATCATCAAAATCGTTGAAAATCAAAAACTGTGCTTTTAACTGTACAGTATATAGTTACAG
>JAUCMU010000001.1:16788654-16801074 GCA_032275025.1 Enteromius treurensis
GTGCTTTTAACTGTACAGTATATAGTTACAGTTTGTAGCTGTCACAACGCTATTTCCATATTATTTGCAGTACCAGAGCAGTAGCGGCTCTTGAGCACAGTTCTCATTTTTATTTTGAGAGAGTGTTTACATTTAATTTACTGTTGTTATTATTAGTCTTTTCTTTAAACATGGCAAATAAAAAATGTATTTATTTATTTATTCACTGAAATGCTTGGAGGGAACCATGATTTGAAACATCCATTTTGTCGTAAACAGGAAGGAGCTCCATTTTCAGTAGACAAACTCCCTGCTAGCGATCAGTAAATGGCAGTGGGAATTCGTTCATTGAAAATTCACAGCAAATGAATTGGCTGAAGACCACACGAGGCACAAGCGGCTCTGAATTAGACTGATTGAACACTTCACTAAGTGAGATGACTACTTCAAAGATCAATTTACACATCTCACTGTGTATTGATCAAACTATTTGCAAGCCCGGCATTCTCACAGTGAGCATTTCAATTAACTGTACACAAACGTAGGAGTCGGATCAGTAAAATTTGCTAGCCTGGGCAGAAGGCAAAACATAGCATGCGGGCTGTTTTTTTGTTCTGAGGCTATTTGGGAAAGGCACGCCTTGGTGTAGAATTCATTTAATTTATTAAAAGTGTCACATGGAAAATGCTCATTTACATCAATGTCTATCAAACATCAGTAAATAAGAGTAAAAAAGTGTAGATTATCACCGCGATCTCTGGAGATACTGAATGTTAGTTCACAATATGTTTGTCTACTATAAAGGCTCCCAACAGGGGGGAGAAAAAAGGTTTAATGTTTCCATGTGGCCACTAAAAATCCTTAACAGCCTTGTGGACTCTTCTTAAAAGTGACAATAAAGTGAAGTTATAGCGCAGTTTTTCATAGGTACGCCAGAGACGGGTCAATAGCTATTGCTTTATCCAGTGCATTATGAAAGAATGGCAGTAGAATGCACATAAGCCAGATCAATCAGCCAATCAGACGAAGCATTCTTCTGGAGTCATTTAACAGTGTAGCTAATGACCTAAGCATGATCATTATCCTCACCAGCGACTTCCCTTTTTCAATTCTGGGAAACATTTGGTTGTCTCTGAACATAATGACGATTCAGCTAAAGATGTTAACTCTGAGTGATTTTAGTCTGGTGTAGCCAGACTGTTCTCGCCCTCATCTGATTCTGTCCACTGTTACTCTGACACAAAAAGCAACCATTCACTGGTTTACTTTAGCTTGGAAATGCACCACAGTAAATTTACTCACACAGTGGCACATCAGTTACTTACAATCTTGAAATAAATATTCTTTGTTGGCGTCTAAAGTTCCATAAAGAACCCCGGTTATGGGTTATGAAAGGTTCATATTTTGGTTTTAGGACTCCTAAACAACAGGTTAGTATATGTGCAAGGCCAAAAAAACACTTTATTTTCTTATATGCTTTTAATTTTACCTTATTTATTCAACAACTCCAGACCTCTCCAGTGATTGGTCGATCTCCAAAAGCGACACCTTGTGGCAAATAATGAATTTACATCTTCTTTCAGACAAAACCGAAAGACTAATGGACAGGCAATATGATAATGTTTCATTTTGACGTCAAAGTGAAGCGGCTTGGGACTCGTTTTAAAAACGACTTTGGTAATTCAGAATTGACACTTTCTTATGATAGACAATAACTTTCTGGTGCTCTTTGAGATTTGAAACTTAGTGGGATGTTTTCATTCGCTTATAATGGTGTTACACACTGCATGAAAGCTCATTTTCAGAAATCCATCATGGGGGACTTCAAACGTCCATTAAACATTTCTATTACACAGAAGGTTCTTCCAAAATCCAAAATGCTTTTTTTTTGTGTGTACTCTGATAGTATAGTATCTCAGCTGCCTTGCATCCCAGAGGTAGAACAAACAAAATATACAGTTCCGCTCATAGATATTTAGTGTGTTGGTTTTTGTGCAAGTTTGGATCTTGTGCAACATGCTTCAGAGGGTCAGTCAACAGATTTCATCTGTAACACCGTAACATGGCTCACAAGTCATCCAGTCCACTTCTTTTAGTCAAAGCTGTGGTTGTAACACTTTTTTTGTCTCTTGTCTGCCATCCACATGAGAGAATCGATGCTAAGGGTGAGTTTTCGAGGTGTAGGGATAATAGCCTTCTGACAGCCATGAGAGCAGGCAAAAGAAATTCTTATAAAGCAGAGTCAGGCCTCTGCTTTCCTGTTTCTGGCATGTTCCACAAGCCGAGTAATGAGGTCAAGCAGCTAGGTGCTGTTACCGCAGAGCTCAGGAGCTGACGGCTAGAAGCTGATGCGCTATAGACACTCATGTTTTAATCTTTCACATGGCTTCCTCCTTCACTCATTATCAGATTGACAGTTTTTATGGTTCAAGCAGGCAGCCCGGCTCTCACAGTGCTGTAATATATGCAGGCGTTCCCTCCTGACCTTGAAAGATAGCTCAGCTAAATTTTCTTGATTCCTTTCAATGACAGATTCTGCTCTTATCAGAGCGGATGTATTTCACTGGCTTGATTAGTTTTGTTGAACCTCTACTGATGTAATGAGCACTTTTTTGATAGCGATTGGCGTAATAGTGTTGTTGTGCAGATGGCAGATGTTTGCCATGTTTGCTACCAAACTCCACTATAAAAAAAAAAAAACAATATACTTAAATGTATTTGAAATACATTTATCTTGTGTTAAGTGGTACTACAGGTACATGTATTTATTCATGTACTTAATAAAAATACCATCCAATAGTAATTTAAATATACTAATACTTTAGTCTAATTAACTAAACTTAATTAGTAGTCCAACTAAAGATACACGGAAGTATATTTAATTGTGCTAAAGTGGCACTATTGCAAGTATAATTCAGGTACACTTTACATATCTTACATTAAAAAAGACTGATTATGGTATTTTTATATCAGTAAGTCTCACAAGTTATGCCAGAAAATATGTTAATGAGTTTAAAGTGTACTTAGCATGTAATAAATGCAATTTTAAATATTAGATTTTTTTGCTATGATCTCTGTATTATAATACATGTTAAATGCAGATGGCCAACATCAATATAATTGTTGTAAATTATCCAGAGCACTAAATTATTCTATTAAACCCTTCGATAAAAGATCCTCTAATAAAGCAGCCTACCTATGGTTCATACATTCATTAATTGTGTTATTCCCCTGTTTCCCTGTGATTAAATAAAAGCCGTGCCACTAGAAAAAAATTATTAATGTATTTTTTTAGTTTTTTTTTGCCAGCTTAACTGACCTTGTTTGAGCGCGTAATTGTGTTATTCCCGTGTGAAGAATTGAATAGAATCAAAAGATGTTCTGTTGAAAAACAAGTGAAAGGAATGTCACATGTTATGAACAAGAGAACCGAATACCTGAATATGCATTTTTCTCGTGCCTCATGCAAGATAAAAAAGCCCAGGTAAATATTGCTTTGAAGGCTTTTACAATCTGCCCCATCACAGGCAATAGCTCTCGCCTATCATCATCATCATCAGTCTTGTTAATTATAATCATTTTGCTTGTGTCAAAGGTATCCAGACCCAGAACCGTTTGCCCTGTTCCACACAGAAACGCAATTGTAGTTTCTCCCTCTCTTTCTCGTCTCTCTCCGCCGTAATGAAATGTGAAATATGATGTTCTGTCAGCAAAAAGCATTGTTTTCTTTAGGGTTTATGATAGCCGGGAGGCTGTGTTCAGACAAAAACTCGCTCAGGGCTTTTTGACTAACTTGATGGAATAGATGGTCTGTCCGACTGCTTGCCCACATCAATAGGTATTCTGATGCTCAAGGTCCTGTAAATGCTTTAGCACAAAAGCCATTAAAATCCTACTTCTGCTGTGGGAGAAAGTATTTTCTCTTGTACTCAGGGCCCTCATCGCTTTCCCAAGCCTTTTTTTTTTTCCCCGTGCGCGCGTGTTTTTTCGTCACATTGAGTTGCTTTTACACTGCAACATTAATGACGCTGAACTGCGTTTGAACTCCGTGTTCTGCTCTGACATTTTTTCCAAGTCCTGCAACCCAGACTGTTTGCATAAAGTGCCTTCAGAGTGTCATATTTCAAGTAGACAGAGTGTCTATCATTAAATAATTCATCTGTGTGCAGATGTCTTGACATGGCAATTAATATTTATTGAATTAAAAACCCCGCAAGAGCAGCCGTCTGAGTCCCCCCCCCACCTTTTTTTTTTTTTTTTTTAGAAAGAAAAGCAGAGGTGAAGAAATATCGTGTGAAATCGAATCATTTGTTTTATCTGTCCTGCCTCATTTGTCCTCTCAGAGCACACATTCTGTGTTTTAACATCTATGGTGTTTGTTTTGTTATGTTATGTTATGTTTGATCAAGATTACAGCGATTTTCTATTTAGTTTTACACCTTACATTTGAGAACAATTTCACCTCCGCTGACTCGCATGGTCGTCTGGTTTCAATTAGCGACTTCTAGAATGTCCTGGGAGGGGCTAATAGCTCAATTACAAAAAAAATAAAAAAAATGAAATCACATGTTACTTCAAATCATCCCCTGCTGTGTTTTTATAACCTAAGTTGAAAACAGTCTCAATATGCTCTGTGTCTTAATATGGCTAAATTACTTCTTAGAGGAAAGCTGTGAAATCTGGTTTTGATATAAGTTATAGTAACAAAATTGTGTTCTTTTTATAGTCAGGAACTACATTTTGCATAGTAATAGTCATTTATTTTAATTATGTTTAATGGTTGTTAATAATACTAATACTAATAAATGGACATATACACAGTTGCATGCATTAGATAAGGTATAAATGTGCCTTGCATATGTATATTTTCACAAAAAAATGGCCAAATGTAATAATATGTTACACACTAGATGAGCAAACGAGTGCAGTGTTCATGTAAGTTGGAGTAATCAAGATATTTTTTTATCACGATTTGATTCAGCATTGAAGTGCAATTTCTGGCTTAATATTGCTAATTATTTCTTACATTATTCTTACAACTTCTTACATTATTTCTTAATCTCCTGCCATTTTCTAAGTAAAGTTGCTGCTAGTTGTCATTGCAACAATTGCAGTGATTTATTGCAGGGGTAATACATATAATATTCCTAGTGCATACAGTACTTGCATTATAATTATAATGATGACAAGGAAGGCAACAAAAATATCAATTGTTTTAAATACATTACGCAAGATTAACAAATCATCCTGACCACAATGAACTGCACTTTTGGAATTCCAAATCATGTTATAATTACTAAAGGAAAAAAATACCAATAATAGGATAATTCATTGCAATATGTGGATGCACAAATACAAAGTAACCACACCTTCACCTATAAGTTTGTCCATTCAGCACTTTAATTCTAATTGGCCCTTTAAGGGAGAACCAAGTTCATAAGGTCGTAAGCTATTTTTGTAGCAAAGTGCTTTGGAAGAAGCTTTTTTTTCCTTATCCCTCCTGTCTAATATGACAGAGCGTCTTCCGCATCATTACATCCCCCAGACAGTCATCAGCGCAGGGAGTAAGAGTTGGCTGTGGGGAAATTAGATTGCAAAACTCCCTCTCCTCCCGCTTCCCGGGCCTTTTTTGGGCTAAATACCTGATTATCCCACATTTAGGAGTGTGGGGAAAAAGAAAAAAAAAATACAGCAGCTGGATTGTAATCAATCCTTTTAAAAAGTGCAGCTTGCACGGCACTTCTCTCCAGCAGGATAAATGTGACACAGAGGCCTCCGATTCCGCTCCCCTGATGAATCGCTCCCCGCTTAATGATTACGGGAATTGTCATCGACTGATCATCAGTCTCCATTTATTTCAAATCAACGTCAGGAGTTTGTAGGGCCCCGAATATGAGAGAGTGTGTGTTGTGTGTCTGTGTGTATGTGTGAGTATGTTTTCTCTAGATTGCCTCTTCTCATCTGCACCGCTCCATAAGGAGCGTCAGAGCGGGGTCATGTATCATGCCAGTGTGTGTGTGTGTGTGTGTGCTTGCGGTGGGATGGTAGAGTGCAGACCCCCCTAGTGTCATTTGCCCCCTGAGTGGTGCTGTTTTAGGAGCCCCACTGAACATCTCATCTCCGCCTTCTCAACAGTAATAGTTCTTTTGACACAGGCTCCAATATTCTCAGAAATACTTTTACAAACACAAGTATTACATACTGTACTTTTTGTGTGTGTGTGTGTGGATTTGTACACTTTAGCTGTACAAAAAAATAAATTAGTGTTGTTGTTTTTTTTACTGTATTTTTACTGGGTGATCTCTATTTTTTGTTACACTTTGCTTATAAAATATACACAATATACACACAGCATGTACATTTTGTATGTTTAGGTAGACACTGAAAAAGACAACAACATATTGACAGCATATACAATAAATGTTTAATATTATATTGTATTATATTATATTAAATTATAAATGCATCATATTGGGACAAATCTGTGCAGTTTCTCTGACCAATGATAAAAACATTTGATCTATGAAAGATATCTAATTTATTTACAAACTGAAATACAATTGATATTTACAAACATTTGAACATTTTTAAAAGGCTTTATATCTTAGATGCTCAGTATTTAGTTTTTTTTTTATATATATATATATCTAGGCAAACAAAAAAATGTGCATGTGCTAAAACCCACTATACAAATATCTAAAGATACTAATGAATGTATGATGATTTATTTAAGCTGGAAGTATTAGGTGACAGCTAGTCAGTGGTCGATACGTTTTTCTTTGACACATATACAGAGAATAATAGTTCATCACCCGGTGTCTATGGCTGTGACACTCTCCTGTCTGCCGTTTGCTTTCTTCTCTTATAGCAGGGCTGTGGTTAATACCCAGTGCTCTGTCCACAGAGCTGACGTTAAGCAGACTCGGCTCTATGTTCCAGGGTTAAGCTAGATTAAAGCAAAGAACCCCTTCTACACAGCTTTTTGTTCCAGATTTTCTCCATTAGTCTGCAGGCCTTTCACCTCAAGGCCTCATGAGTGAGCTGCGTCACCTGAATATTTGATCTATAGGCCAAAATCCCTCATGCAAGGAATTAAGCAATGTGTTTTAACTTCTACAATATAATAGATGGGTACTCATGCGACGTGTTGAAATTCAATCCTTTAAGGCCCTTTCATGCCAATTCAAATTCTTTCTATTCTTTAGCCATTCTGACTATTCTGAAACACACGATTTCATATATAAAGTCAGACCAATAACATTTACTGCTGCAAAGAAAAAATAAAATAAATAAATTACATGCTGTTAATAATTTGCCAGTATAGTGTGAGTGCTTTATCCTGTGCTCTTTTATGAATTGATGACTAAGAGCTTATTAATGAATACATTATTTATTAAATAAAATACATGTGGTATTTGACAAAAAATATATTTTTTATGTATAGAACAATTAAGGTCAGTAGCAAAAACATCTTTACTAAATATGTAAAATTGAACGGATGAGTTCATAAAGTGCTGGATTATAGGTCAAATCTGCTATAAATACATGTAAGCTGATTTCTACAATAAGGGAACATGTTGAATGAAAATGGAAAATGTATATTTATATATTTGAATGGTTGAGAAGAATATTCGAAGGATAAAAAAATAAACAGTATGTTTGACGCAGATTACCTGTGTGAATTCTTCTGTTAAATTGCTGAATTTCTGACTTTATAAACTGTATTTTGATCATTTTTGATTTGTGCTCAAAAATCTGTGGCGAAAGAAAACAACAGCCGTTTCAGATGCATGCTGTTTAATGTTGGCAAAAATGACTCAGTGCCTTGGCATGACTAAAAATGTGTGCCTGACGTGGCTCCGGACACGACTGAAAGTTCAAATTTATTGGCAGGGAATAATGACAATCAAAAGTTTATTGTTGGGCAAATATCTGTCCCTGGTCTGAATTGATTTATACAAATGCATTATGCCTGTTCAAAATCATCTTCAGTTTTTTCCTGAATAATTGCACTTGGCTTGAAAGAGCTCAAGACACAACCAGAGCTTGACTGTGGTCATAATGACAGGTACAGTATATTTTCAAGTGTACTTGTAACAAAATGCACAGTATTATTTAATGGCCTTGATACCATTTAACAATTTGTTTAAAAGATCTTCCGTCACTCCACTGCAAAATGCTGTATAAAATATCAGCTGGATTTTCGCTATTCAGAGCCACTCCACTCAAGCCAAATCAAACAGGCTCAACTAGGATCATATTCATACTGAGACGACTCGTGCGTACGGTATAAGACCTCTGATTAGCAATTCATAATTCTTAGCCAAGTCTCAGCAGAATTTCTACAAGCGCTCTTTCAACGAGCTCCATGGCGGGGTACAGTAGGTGTCAATGAGGTCTTTCTTATCCTGGTTTCTGTGAGGTTCTGACTCGAGGCTCTGCATCCCGAGACGTGTTCTGTCAGGAGAGCGCCGATGCACCTGAGATAGTGAGACTTACAGGTTAATGTAGTCTTTGACGCTGGCAAATTAGCGCAACAAAAATAGACCAATTGACCCCATTAATTTCTTCTTCCACAATTATCCCCAGGGCCGGAGGAAGGAGGCGAAACAATAAATCACAATTAAGCCTAAGTCAGCTGTGTTCATTAAGCTTCATAAGGACTAAATCTGCACTCTTTATTCTGGGAGATTTGCAATCAGAAGTATGGGTCACTTAGATGCAGGAGTCCGTGGATTGATTAAGATGGTCTGAAAAGTGTGCAGATTGATTAGTGTGTACCAGGCTTTAGAGAGACTTCTAAAGTAGAGGTCTGGCACAGGTTGAAGTAACTGCCTAGATTTAGTAGGTGTCTTGAATTTGTAATATGCATCTTCTTTTGAATGTAAAGTCCAGAAGTACGCTTATTTATTTATTTTTATAAAATTATGTTCCAACACTGGCAGCAAAAAGTGAATATTGGATCTTTTTTTTTTTTTTTTTCAGAATCAAAGCAATTTGTCTAAGTCTTTGAAAGTACAACCCTCTTAAATGCCATATGCAAAATATGAGACGTTTTTCTTGCTTCTCAGATTAAACACAGCTGTTTGCCTTTGATGGAAAAGAACGTTGAAAAGAGTAAATAACGTTCTCAATTTTTTTTGGTGTTCATTAACACTGAATGAATTGATAACAGACTATTTTTGTGGACAGCATTGCAGAGATTCCTCCTTAAGTACAATATCCTTTGTACATTTAATCACTTTCACCAGAACATAGAGTCAGCAGGTTTGATAGAAAATTGCTCTTTGACAAGACCTCTAGAGATATTGTGGTTTGATTGTCATTTCCCACCATGCAGCCAAAAGCTATACAATCTCTCTGAAAAATAAATACATTTTAATCTGTATGTAAATGCAATATGAAATGAAAATACTTTAGCTGAATTTAGATTTAAATCACTTTGTTGTTCCACGTTTGACTGCAATTTAAATTATTCAAAAAATATTTCTGCCCAGCATTTTGTTGTCATAGTTTATTTATGTAGTTAATTAATTACATAGTAGCAGCATTAAGAACGTAAAAGATCAGACCGCTTTTCATTATCCATATTGTCAACACTTGCAAATAAAAATGACACAATTTAGTTTCTTCATAATGTTATCTCTTCAGTCATTGCTGAAGAAAGTACATCAACATATATCAGCAAAGTGCAGCTACATTTGTACCTCTCAAGAAAATGTTCTGGTGGTTTCACTTATTCACCGACATCTTTATTTCACATTTTGACCGAAGCATCACAAAATGAAAATTACCACCACCCGTCGTGTCTAATGCCTTTTCTCATCCCATAATTCTCCAAACCCTTTCAACATGCATTCAGTTGTTCTCTGATGGCAGGAGCAGTGGCGCCTGTTCGTTTAGAGGAATAAAAAAAAAAGGGAGAGGGAGGGATGAGTGGAAAGGAACCCACCTCAATCAAGAGGTCCATTCATAATTGAGGAGGGGAGAGATCTGTGCAGCAGGTCAAAAAACTCTACTGCATAATTGAGGAGCAGCTAAAGCTGGAGTGGCTCCATGGTGGCACTCTCCAGCCATAAAAAAAGTTCCTGAGAGGCTGTGCGTGTGTATGTTCGTGCATGTGTGTGTGTACGCATTTGGTTGAACCTTGCCATGTCTGTGACCCAGCTATCTTGAGTGCACAGTTTAGAACGACACAGATCTAGAGATCTTTCAAGCATTAAGTTTACATGGACAAACTGACACCGATTATGATTAATAACCTGACAATGTCACGTTAATGCATTAAACGGGTTCTTTTTTTTGAGTAAAGGTCATAAACGGTTTGGACAAACCCCATTTGGCACACTTAGATTTAACAGTCAAGTATCAAAAGCCAGAAAAAAGCACAAAAAAAAGTATTTACATTAGATTTTGGAAATTATTTTAAGTAAAATCCGTTTCCTTTGTTTTGACCTTTACCTGTTTAATGTTAACCTAATATTTTTTTCGTTAAGTGGTAACTAAATGTATAAATTAATAGGTTTAATATACATCTAAATTGATATATTTTAATTCAAATAATAATAATAATAAATATAATATTGTTAGTGTAAGTATTATTTGTTGCATATGAAAACATTGGTACACACGCACAAAAACTATATGTATATGTATATATATACATGTTTATATATATAAATATATATATATATATATATATAATATGAAGTCTAAGTTTCTGCATTGTTGGGTTTGTGTGTGTGCGCGCTTACTGAAAGAAAGAAAGAAAGAAAGAAAGAAAGTACAAAAAAGAAAGAAAAGAGAAAGAAAGAAAGAAAGAAGTGGTGATCATGATGAATAGTTAGTTATTTAGTTTCTTTAAGTACGATACAACTTAGCATTTTACTGCACCATTTATTTCTCAGTTGGCAAGAATGATTTCAAATGCCAAATCTGTCTTCTGTGCAGACGCTCTTTTGGAAGATGCCATTTCTCATGACTGCAGAGTGATGTTTTTTTTCTTCTTCTCCCTCACCCTTTCAAAGCAACGTCACCTGTGCTCAAGCGAAAGTTCAGCTTGTGCTACAAACGGTGAGTCAGTTTCCCTGACACCTTCACCATACTGTTAAATTATGGATTTGCATTCCTCTTCCTCAGATGCCTAAGTGACTCGGCACCAGCAAGTCAGTAAATACATCTCCAGTTCTGGGAGTTTCTGCCAAAAAAGAGAGGCAAGGAAAGTTGTCAGGAGGTGGAGGGGAATTTCCATAAAGAGCAATTGGCTGTCAAAATTGGCTGTCAGTTTTTTGTTTTTTTTTCCTTATCCCTTCTTACTTCCAGAGTTGAACCCAGTCGCACGTTTGCTGAGGGTTAACTCGACGGAGAACTCTTTGGATGGAGTTCCTGAAAGGTTTCTGTCATGCATATGTAGTCATGACAGGGATGATATGCGAATATGCGAGTTTGTGTGTCTGTTGCTCTTTATATGTGTGTATGTGAGAGGGCACACGTGTTTGCTGGTGTGTGACTGCAGTCAGGCCACTCTCTTGCTGACATGTCCCTGTAGCCTCTCACTCCATCCAGATGCCTCCAGTAGTGCATATTTATACATATCTTAAAATCAGGAGTGAAGCTAGTTTTCAGCAATAAGCCACAGGAGTTAGCTCTCTCAGTCCCCTTGGGGAACCACTAGTGTCCTGTCCAGCCTGTCTTTACGTGTCCACTCAGATCAGTTTGAGCACTACCTTGCAAACATATTTGCGAAACTCTGTCAGTTCTCCAGTTTTACTGAAGTTTTATTTTGCGGAAGCTCCGTTGAAATGAAACCTGGACTGAGCATATACCAGGAAAGCAAAGCAGTGTAGTAGAAGTAGTGTGGCATAGAAGTATTTTATTTATTTTTGGTATTATTCATATAAAATCTTTTTAAGATTAACAAAGCAATCCTTATTTTAGACACCACAGGTGAATAGGCTTTTCCAGCTAATTATTGGTTTTGTATTGTGTTCTGCTAAAATTTTGTTTAAATATGCAAATGGAGAATTATTAAATTATTAAAAACATATTGATTTGCAAAAAATAAAAACATATATAAAAAAAAAAAATATATATATATATATATATATATATATATTATCTGAACATAAAACTTTATATTTATTTTTCATATTTATATATTTTGTGTTTGTTTTAAATGTTTATATTTTAAATGTGTTATAATTCCATAAAAAAGAAAGAAAATTATTCACATATAATTCAATATACAAAAACGTTCAAAATATAGGTAGAAATAAAGTTTTTAAATTATTGTATGAAAGAAAAGTGGAGATGTCTGGCTCGGTGCGTGAGGGAAGAGAGAAAGAAAATCATAGAAATATATGCAATATAAGTAAAATCTAAAGTTGCAAATACATAAATGTGTATTTATGTTTTTCTTTCACTGTCAGAAGGATGACATTT
>JAUCMU010000001.1:16801174-16815924 GCA_032275025.1 Enteromius treurensis
GCAAATACATAAATGTGTATTTATGTTTTTCTTTCACTGTCAGAAGGATGACATTTTATGGAGAAAAAAGAAAAAGAAAAGGTTTTCCCTATAGTGCCGTGCCTTTCTAATCTTTTTCTATTTTTACTTTGCTCAAAAATATTTCATCCCCTATATGTTCTTCTTCATGACCCACAAGCTCAAGGTCTTACTGAAGACATGTTCACTAATAAGAATAACCGTTTAAACATTTTCATTTATACCTGACCTTCAAATGAAAACTCTATGGAATGGTTTGATTTAAAGAGGGAAATATGTATACTAACGTATTGAGTAGTCATGGATGACTGGAAAGGTCATGGATATTCTCCATGGACTAGTCCTTTTATTTTATTTTTTTATTATTAAGCTCAAAATAGTGGAATACAGGGAAAAAAGTGCTGTACTTTTGACCCTGTTTACAACCCTAGGTCATGCAGAGACATAAAAACATTTTGTGTGCATTTCACAAGTGCTCATGTTTTTGCACATAAGCTATTGATTTGTTTTCGCACTGCAACTCCAGTCATAATTAGAGCTTTGTTATGAAATAATATGCTTCTCTCTCACTATGTGTCTCTTCAGCAATATATATATGTATATATATATATAAAATCATAGTTTGAGATATCTGGCAACCTCACAGTTTGTGCAGATTACTTCTGTCAACATCTTCATTATCTTCTCTATCAGCACAAACTGCATGTGTCATTACAAGAGTGAAAATGATGTTTTTATTCACCGGTTGCTCGAAATGTTCCATGAATAATTAGAAAATCACATATGTGCATTACCCAAATACCAGTCTCTTCACATCAAAATCCTGATCATGTAGGTTAATGGGGAGGGAGGAAACAACAAAAGAAAAAAAAAAGAGGAAGAAAGGAAAGAAAGTGTACAACTGTCATGACGACTCAAATCTGTTTTGCCTCCTTCTGGCCCACAGAACTTTCTAAGAAGCATCTAATGCTTAAATGGGGTCAGGAGAAGGTTAAAAAGCGCTACATGAGCGCAGTCATGAATATTTGAACTGCTGACTTGAAAAGACTTGCAGTGTTCATGAGGGAGGTGGCTCGTGTCACATCCTTTTCTCTTTCCCGCCGCTGAGCAGCACTTGCCCTCACAACCGCAGGATTTTAGCCTCTGTGTTGGGTGGATATGAATACCCCCCTCAACACACGGCTGTCTCTGCAGCGTAATGCTCGCAGCAAATGTTCTATTCAGAGGCTAGTTACCATAATGTCTGCTCCAAGTCTTCCCAGACAGATGCTGAAAATATGCAGGATTTGTGTTTATGCTTTAGTGCTGCTGCTGCTGCTGCTGATGACTTTTATTAGTTGCAGATGTAGTACGAGTAGGTTAACAGCTATTTTCATTATTGTTATTCTGTAACTTTTTACAACAGCACCGTTTTGTTTTCAACATACGATGAATTGTATTATTCTTTTGTGAATATTTTATTAAATAAAAAATGTTTGTCTTGCTAAACTTAATTTAATATGTCCACAATTCAATACGCACAGTTTATTATTTTTTATTATTATTGAATTAATGAATTAATTATTTACCAAACATTATACAATACTGGTTAGATTTGTCTACGAATTAGTAATTTAATTTGACAGTTTGTTATAACCCTTCTTATTTATATGTAGTATAAATAAGAAATAAATGTAGTATAAACTTGTTATTTTTCTTTTTTTTTATGTAGTATAAAACAATTCAGTCTGCATTTTGGCATTACATTTTTTGTCTTGCTAAGGACATTTCATGTGAACGTTTAAATATACAGTTGATGATGATGATTATTATTCTTGTTGTTATTGTTATCATTTATTTACTTGCCAATGTTACAAAAAAATTTGGGCTTGATTTGTCTATAAATTTGTAGATTATTTAGACACAGTATACATCAACATATTTCACTTTTGTGTTATAAGCTTTCTTAATATTTAAGTGTAGTAAACTGTATTTTTATGGGAGGTTTTAATTTATTTTCCAGTTTGTTTTTTTATTATTATTAGTATTCATAATAATAAGAATAAATATCATATATAATTACCCTCAGTTATTTTATTTTTTCTTATATTTTTAGTTACATTAATAATTGAAGCTTTTATATACAGTACGTCATTCAGTAAATTCAGCTCTAGAAGTGCGTTTTTTTTTCTAGTGAAAGAGTTTTACATGTTGTAAGTGCCTTAAGTGCCTCAGTGAATCTGAAGAATAGCTCCATTAATCAGCAAAAGGTTATTCTTGCCATTTTTCAATGTCTATAAATTAATTAATATAACACGTCACAAGAAACTCTTTTAAAATGGTCTTTAAAGCATTCTCTGAAAGCATATAGTGATCCTCTATGCTCTTTGTTCTATGTTTGTGCTTGTGTGTGTGTTCTTGTGTTTATATTACTTTAGCATAGAGATTTTTTTGGGCTGTGATGAGTGCATCCTAAACCAGTCTCTAAAGAAAATCTGGGTTCCGCTCAATTGTCCGCTTCTGGTGCGATTCAGAGTGAATTTCCTAACAATAGCTTCAGCGCTCCAAACTCCTCTTTCCCTGTCCGTCACAGTTTCTAAACAGGCACATCTGGTCCAGGCAGAAGAGCAACAAACATACAAGCGACAAGCACAGGGATGAGATTAGCGATGAGGAAGCTGTTAGTCATGGTGTGTCCCACAATAGCCCACCGCTCTATCTTTACTGTTGGACATTATACACACATTTAACAGAGACTAAAATAAGTGTTGGACAAAGACTGAAAACGTTCTAGAACCATCAAAATAATTATAAAGCAAGGGATTGTTCTCTAGTCCGCACATATTCATTTGTAATTCAAATCTGAGTTGCGGTAAATAGATGCAGAGTATCGCTTAATCTATATTATTTGAAGCGCCTACATCTCTTTTATATTAAGAGATGATGAGAAATGATTTTACTTTGTTTGCTTCACTCATGGTGTTTTTAATTTCAACATTGTAAAGTAACATACACATTTCTAATGAAGTTGACTTTATTGAAATGCACTCTACTCTTCCGCTATTCCTGTATTTTGACTGTGCTTATTGATGATGACTGAAAGTAGCTGAGGAAAATTAGTTTGAACTCTCTGACTGCCTCACAGTCTATTTTATGCTTTTGTTGCATATCATCATTGCTGTAAGGCTGTTTATTTGACTAACAATATGTACAGAATTTCTACTGAAAATGTTTAAATGATTGTATTAAGTTGAGGTGACATTATGTTTTTTTGCCCTGATTAAAAACTTCAGAAGTTCAGAAATATATACAAATTTTCACCACAGTGAAATGTAGGGACAAAAAAGAAATACATAATATATATATTATGTTATATGTTAAATATTTCTTTTTTTTTTATCTGTTTAACGTTAGGGTTAGGGTTACTTTTATTATGAGTAATTATCAAAAATGCTTTCTCTAAAGATAATGCCATAAAGATATTTTTAACCGAATTGTTTAAAAAATAATAAAAAACAAAACAAAAACGAATGTTCAAAATTTAAACCAACAGAATTTGCGTGCATCTTCATCATTGTGATTTTTATTTGTATTTTTTTTATGACAAATTAACGAAATTTGATTCAGTTATCGGGCAGTTATGAATCAGGTCTTAAAAGCACTTTTAATTAATTTATTTTAATGATGGAATAATTATTTTTTTTTTTTACATTTTCTTTCATCTCAATGCTTCACTATGTGTAGATAAAAGCCAATAATTTCCTCTTTTTCTATCACTCATATTTTATTTGTTTTCAGGAACATTAAAGAGAGCTTCTGAATATAATAATCATAATTTTTAACATTCCTATAGTATGATAGAAATTAGACGCTCAGTTGGTACGGAATGCCATTAGCACTTGAGTGTGGAGTCATAGACAGAGATTTGTTTTAATTATTTCGGAAAATAAGAGTCTCATATTTGGAGAAATGTGCCAAATGACCCAAGTCAGATTTATAATACGAAATGGGTCATAAAAGAACTCCTTTACAAAGTAACTTTTTATGGTAGGGAATAAGTGATTTTTATTGTAGCTGTACCCTTAAAAAAGAAAGGAAGGATGAGTCCTTTCTAGATAACCCGGAGAATCAAATTGCTGTAAAAGTCCCAAAAGAGGCATGTTTTGAAGAATCCTAAGTGCATAACTTCCTAAAAGCTGTTCCCAGACCTGTGCAGACTGGCGCATCTTTCATCAGCAGGGGATAATAACCAGACTGGTGCGAGACGGCGTCCCCCTGGAGAGCCCACACTGATTGATACAGGAAAATGTTTAAACAGATGATACCTGAGGGGACGCAAATAAATTGTGGTGTGGGTTCTTATTTGTGGAAGGGATCAATACCATTCGAAATGAGTTTGGGACCCTGTGTGCCTTGTCTAGTGGTTTAATATAGAGGAGGTGAAGTGTCTGCATCGGAGTCGGACAGACAGCGAGAGAGAGAGATAGAAAGTGCACTCAGACCCATCCTAAAGGGCACCAATCAAATCTGTGTTTTACAGCGAGTCAATCATCGCTCGTGCTTTTATTTGAGACCGTAAGCTGCAGCCACTTATTTGAAGTTGCGGCCTCAAAACTTTGTTCTCCTCTTAGGTGTAATCTGCTGCGATTTATGAACAAACAGGTTTCCGGTTGGTCAAAGCGCCTGCAATTTTTTTTTTCCCCCCTCAGCGATTATGCTGAAACTGTAGGTATGTGTGTGTTTTTTGTTGATAGATAGGACAGTAATGGATCAGATTACGTCTTGCTGAAGTGGGCCGGATGTTTTTATTTGCTTTCGCAAACAGCTAACATCTGCTATCTGCTATTTCCAGCTTTCTGTTTTTGTTGTGTACTGTATCTTGCTGTTCTGTTCATGGATCATGTTTACTAAGAGTAGCCAATCAGTCACAAATCTAATCAAAAATAATTATATGATGTGTTGAATTTTGCTAAGAATATCCCATAAATGTATAAATTAAAACTAAAGGGATTGAATTATTGTTGCAGGTGACGTTGCTTTAGAAGTCAATACATTGTCAATCAGCATGTTTTAAATTGTTTTCTTTTAAATGTATATTATATTTGCTTTTATGAACATTAAAGAGTACTTCTGAACATAATAAGCACTCTTGCAGTATGATAGAAATGAGATGTTCAGTAGGAACAAAAAAATAGCACTTGAGTCTACACTTGAATACGGTTGTTTTGAGATATGTTTGAATTATTTAGGAAAATATCTCTGGCTATTAAGTACAATAGCACTGTTACATGCTTTTGTCATTTTTTAAATGATAAATTTCACTAATTTACTCATTTTTACTCTTCTTCTTTTTTACTATTGAATAAGTATTTTCTATTCTTTATTTGTTCTTTACAGAAATACGTCTCTGTTTATCAACACAGCAGCCTGACCATTAAGCGCAGACTGAGAGGAAGTGCGAAAAAAGAGGTGAGAGCTCATTTCATAAAGACTTTTTTTTATTGTTGCAGATTTTTTGTTTTCCTAGTATGTCATCGCCCTGTTGTCAAACAAACAAAAAAAGACAGTGTTCCTTGTTTGGAACTGGGCCACATTTTAGTTGAAAAGTTGGTGTCAAATTGTGTGACTTAGTTTGTCATTGGTGCTTATAGTGTGCTCCAGGGCTGTTCCCTCTCTCACACACGTTCAGATATGATGAGTATCAATAATTCATAGGGACTCGTGCTGACCCTGCCTTTAGTGACCTCTGTCATGTCCTGCCTGCTGCTACTTTATAAATAAACATCTGTTCATGCCGGGCTTTCGACTGTCGCTCATACAGGGTGTGTGCGTGTGTACATACAGTACAGCAGCCGCTAGCTTGGAAGCCCACCATATTGCCGACAGTGCTGTACAGTGCACTTTTGTTTCAGCTGAGCATAAAAATAGTCATTTTAAGAATTAAGGGTGCTCTAAGTTTCAGATATGAAAATGTACTCCTCTGCTGACCGAGTCTAAGCTGCAAAAACAGCTCATCCCAAATACTGAAAACACTAACAGTATCGGCTACAACAATCACACTCTGAAATGACACACAATGTCATTTGTACAGTGCAAACACATATGCAAATGAACACATGGCCACAGCACCATGTAAGCTCACAGCCAATCAGCTTTAATTAAATGAAATGTTTTTTTGATTTTTTCCCCCCTCTTTGACAACAGTTTTTAATTGCAGTTTTAATTAAGTGTAATTAAAGACTGGGGTTGGGGGGGTAAGGTTAATGTCAAGTTCGCACACCTGCAATACATCGAAAAAACATAACAGACAAAAAAGTAGACTAGACCTGAACATGTACAGTATGCTCGGTCACCAGACATATTTTAGTTGTCAAGTTTCCTCAAGCCTCATTTTAATTTGTTTAGCAAAGTTATACAAAAAGGTGTAAAGGTTTGTGTGTGTATGTAAAAGGCAGCTTTATTTAGCATCTTCTTATTGGTTGAATTTTATAAGGCACTTAATCTAATGAAAGTTTAAAATCTAAATCTAATGCTCACTTAATTATTCTATCAAGAAATAACTGAATAAATTACATACACAATAAATGAATTCAGTCTTCCCAACAATTGCACATCTGCAGTTTTTTTAAGACCTCTACGCACCATAGTTCTTTAAAAGCTTGTAAAATCTCCATACGTCCTCAGTGTTCTGTGAGCAGAGTTAATCAAAGCTCGTAAATCACGTCCACGGGCACTTAGAACATTAGGCATGCAGAGGCAGTCACCCTTGTGCAATTAATGGCAATTAAAGTTATACTTTTATGAACTCTTCTACTTGCGCTACAAAGGAGTAATTGCTTTTTACAGCTTTTAAGTCGCTAGCTGTCTTTTTACAGTGACCCACTAGTTATGAGGGATTCCCAAAAAACAGGTTTTTAGGGGTCTACTTGCACATTACTGTAATGGATTAATAGCTAGTGGTTGGTCAGTAGCCAAATGGCTTTTCTTTCTTAAGCCTTTATTTCCTGAAGAATTCCTCAAAATGGTTCAGAGTTCTCCGTGCGCTCCTCTAACTGAGCTTTCTAAATATACTGAGGAGAGTCAGTACTGCCTGAAAAAACGAGACTCTGTGCTGGACTTGCTTTTGAGGATATCTATATTATTATTATTTTTTTTTTTTAATTAGAATTACTGTGTCAGCGCTCTCTGCGGCCTACATTTTCTACAGTCTTTTTTTTTTCTGTATTTTTTCAGGTCTCTTAATTTGATGTTAATTTAATGTGATTAATTTCTTTTTTTTTTTTTTTACACAATTAATCGTGCCCCCTGACCCGTATGTAAAATCTATGATAAGGGATTTTCTCCAGATTGAAGTAGCGTATTAATGTTTCTGTGGGTACACAGTCAGCGCAGCCCACAGACACCGTGCCTCTGCAAACTATTCTTACAAAGAGCAGGCTTTAACCTTGATGTTTTCTCTCATTCTTGCTCTGGACTTTCTCGCTCTTTCATCACTCTCATAAGCTGACTCCAGAACTAATGTCTGTTCGTGTCTTTTTATTCACTCAGTTTATCCATGGCCAGAGTTTTATTTTCTCCTTAGCATTCTGTGGATTATTTTGTGACACTTTAGTAAACGGGATTAAAAAAAAAAGCTTGCAGAAGTTGAATCAAATTTGTCATTTTGTGATGAACATTTAATATTAAATATTATAAGTAACTATGTAAATGGGATTATGAAATGGTTACGAATCAAGCCTAAATCCAATTATTATTCATTAGAGGGGACCTAATAGTGGTTTATTATTATTGCTAAATTAACATTTCCATTTGGTCAGGTAACAGGTTTGAATGATATACAATGATATATGATTTACAGAGAAATTATTATTATTATTATTTTATTCATTGTCATTATTATTATTATTATTATTACAACAACCATCCAAGCAGCCTTAATTAAATACTTATTTTCAGTTTTTTTTCGCTGGTTCTTTTTTCCATAATTGTTCTGGCAGGTCCATAACACCGTTTCAAATGTGTTTGTTTTCCTAGCCAGTGGAACAATTACAGATGGGACTGGAAGTTAGTTTTTCCTAACTCATTCTCTCTCTATTTGTCTCTGTTTCTTTCATTTTGATCGAGGCAGTCTCCACCTCTTTTAGTCACGCAAATATAGTGAATCAAATGGATTAGGAAGAGGCAGCTGGGCCTCCATGTGTGTGACCAGCTACCTGAATTGAGACATCTGCTTTGGAGACAGTTTGATGGGAGATGAAATTCATAGCAATAAGTCCCTGAACGTGATAGTGCTTTTTATTTAATCTTTGAGCCGCTCACGTAAGAAACGCAGCAAAGCAATGCATTGAAACATGTTGCTTTTTGCTTTCATGCATTTACGGTGTATACACTTATAACAAAGAGCTGTTATTTGTGATCGATTTTTAGTGACATACATTAGTCTATTAGTATACTCTGGTATACGGCTGCATCTGTATTTGTGCATGTTTATGTGGTTTATGAGGACACAAATTTGTATAATGATATGGGTATGACATAGGTATTACAATATGGAGGTGATTTATGTGGACATTTTCAGTGCCCTCATAATTCAAAAAGCTTATGAAACATACTAAATAGTGTTTTTTTGAAAATCTAAAAATGCCTGTAGTTTCCTGTAAGGGGTAGGTTTAGGTGTAGGGTCAGTGTAGGGCAATACCACATACAGCCTGTACAGTATAAACATCCCTACGCCTATGGAAAGTCCCCATAAATCACAAAAACCAACATCTGTGTGTGTGTGTGTTTGAATGTACTTCTGCAAAGCCCTTTTCTTTACACTTTGCTGACGATGCAGTTGTGGTGGAGAGTTTATTGTTGCAGGCTATTGAATAGAGAGCGTTTTAGGGAAAGAGAATTGCTCAGATCTTCCCCTGAGAGGAGCGAGAAATACACAGAGATGGACAGAGCTAGTAGGAAGTGAGATATAATAGACTTGGCCGGCGGTTCTTTCTTAGGACTTCGTTTGAGCATGTAAAACGTGTTCTCAGCAAGGACACACATGTTGCCGTAAGCTTGCTGCTTCAATAAAGATGCACCTCCATCACAATGTTTTCTGACTTTCCACAGACATTTGTCCCTTTTAAAACACTGCGTTGGGGATGGAGACACAATATTCATGAATTCATCACAAATCTCTTGCTGACAGTCACATATAGTTTTATTAGCAATAGGAGGGCAGGTGCTGGTGTGTGAACACTTTCATCTCCTATCCAAAAACACCTTCAGCCCCTTTAAATGATGTGCGCTGTCAGCAGCCTATTGATTTTATATTGCAGATATGAAGTCTTCAGGTGTTCAAGGTTGACAAGGACGACTGTGAGCTGCCAAGTTCAATATTAGTCATCGCATCATCAAAGGGTGCACTGCCTCATCAGCCAATCACAGTGCTGTTTCAGGAGGCACTTTGCAGGAGTGAAATAAAATTCAAAAGTTTCACGTTTTAGTTCCAGGCAAAACACGTTCTCCGTAATTTTGGAGAGAGAGAGAGGAAGCAGTGACACTTAAGCTGGTAAAAAACTATTTTTGGTGCAAGCTTGTAAAATTGGCATCTATTGTAAATGCCAGCGGTCGAGTGGTAAAATTGAAAAGCTTTAGGAAAATGGCTGGTTTGTCAGGGACAGTTTGGAGTGGCGCCTGGAAAAAAAAAAAGAAGTGAAACAAATATCGTCCTTGACACAATTCGCACTATCATTCCTATAAACTTAGTGTCACGCTGAGCACCAATTCGAAAACATTTTCAGCACTGACATTTGCACAGATTTTGTTTTTTTATTTATATTAATTTATGACTATTTTGTTAAAAAAAAAAAAAAACGAAAAACTAACATTGCACCTCTGGTGAAGTAGAGTTAGGTTTTGATCACTCATCCTACATTTATAGAAATAAAAGAATAAACATAAGCATGAAAATAAATCCCTCATATATGCATAAAACCATTCTAAGTCAAAGAAAATCAGCGTCCATGTTTTTGAAGTTCCAGGTGTGTTTCTGCAGATTATTAAACGAACAGAACACATGGGTATGACTTTGACAAGATGACAAGATGTAATGAGTCCTACGTGTGCAACGTGTAAAGAAAGGCGCAACAAACAGGCAAAGTGGGTTCGTTAGCAGCCCGGGTTTTGTCACAGGGTGGGTGCTGACAGAGTGTCTGAGTTGCGTGGCTGAATTGACGATGGTGACGCATCATTAGCTTAGTGGGGTGAAATAATAGCGTGCGCCGCTGTTCCTTCAGCTTTGTTTAGCGTAGCGTCCTACCCTCCCGGGATGCAACACGGAGAAATAGGTGTTTCTCTCTCTACCGAGCGATTGTTTGCAGCCCTAACAAGACACCCAGGAATAGGAGTTTTATACGCAGCACAAGCCAAGCACATTCCAGGGGCCCAGAGAGCCTCAGTGGCTCCTACTTCCTCCCCTGACACTGCGATTGATGCTCCAGTTACTTTTCTTCTCTTGAAACCTCTTACAGGAACAGCTGTCCCTGTATGAGCTTTATTTGCTTAAAACTAGTTCGGAAACAAAAACGTGACCTTAAATCATTGAAATAGCCTTAAATTGCTTCCAAACAAGTTTGCTTGACGCTCATTTGCTTCGGTTATAGTGAAATAATCCATTATAGTGGCTCTGGATATAAAACTAGACCTACGCTGGGAATATAATGCGTGCACAGAGGCCTGTACGTGTACGTTATTTATTTATTTTTTTATGTATTCAACTTGCAACCCAGGCTCATATGCAACATATCTGCAAAATATGACACTTTTGTCATGGATATTTTCTAACACTTTTAAAGTGGAGTGTCTCTAGTGCTAAAAGCTTTTCAGTTGTCTTCGAAGCAGATAAACATGAATCTGGCAACGTTTATATGCTTTAAGGTAGTTTGTAAATTAAATGTCCAATTAGTGATTTTAAAAGGTTAATGCTCTGTTCTGTATATTCCACAGTACAGGACCGGGTGAGCTGCCAAGCAAGTTTACTATGTGAGAAAAGTCATACAATGAGGAGCTGGTTATGTAATGCAAATGTCAAAATGCTTCGTGTAAATGTTTTGAGGTCATAAAACAATACTGTGCAAGAAAACCACATAAAAATAAGTTTTTATTAATCCATAAACTACCCCGTAATCATAATGTATGTGAAATAGACCCAAAGCTGTTGATATTTTACTGCATCCAGTGTTAATTTTAGCTGGAAACTGTTATTTTTTTGCATTGGAAATAATATCACTTATCACTGCTGCTTTTCTACCCAGACAACCTTTTACTCACAAAGACTCAAACACTGTAAGAAACAATATGCACTTTACAATATTGATACAGTGAAGCAGTTTGAAGAGTGACTCTGCTTTGAGGTGTTTAAGGTGAGGGCTAATCTGTAAGAGTGTGTGTGTTTGTGTTGACAGTGTCGCTGTCAGCTGAGGGATGATTCCACTGCAGCTGTAGAGAAGCAATCTCCATATCTCCATCTTTGTGACATCTCTGGTTCAACATCAATCAAATCTGTGTAGCACAAGCACTCAATGACAGATACACGCCATGACACATCATATATTTTTATGATTTGCCTCTCCACATAGACAATTTGGGGGGCAAATTCATTAAACAGATCCACCAGTTCCGCTTTATTCAGTAACCACAACATTTTAGACATTTTCTAGCATTTTTGGCAGCATCAATCCATCAAGTGTTGATGAAATGATGGAGAAGAGCAGACATACATCAAAACACATGGATATAAATGAGTTAGATTTCTATACACTAGAATTTATTCAGTTGCCTGGCTTGTAGGGGTGGAATAAAGCTGTACGTTCCAGATCATGACAGTCTGCTGCGTCATTTGCAACCTAACGCTCAGAACTGGCCAACAAAATGGGGAATTGCTTGTGAAATTGCAATCAGCGCTATTTGGCAGTTTGCATCATAACCATGTGTTCCTAATTCCTTATTCATACTGTGTGAATTCCCCTCCCAGTATCTAACACACTTGTGCAGTCACTAAGGCCCCATTTACCCCATTGCTAAATTGCACTTTTCGATCGTGGGCTGATTTTTAACGGCTAGAAAACATTATATTCAGCCAAGATGCATTAATGATACACTTGAAACTGATTGTTCAAACCTCAAGGGAGGTGGTCAGAGACACATTATTGACAAGTTAGTCGAGAGGAAACTTTCTTCAGGCAGTGTCAATGTCAGCAACATCTCAATGTCTTTCCATCAACAACATGTTTTGCTTGCGAGACCCACACAGTTGTCATGGCAAGCGTCACTTAGGCATGCATGCATATGTATGCGTTTATTTGTTTATTTAGTGATGCAATGGATTTTGGTGGAAAGAAGACCTCAGTTTTTTAGGGTAAACTATTGGAATATTAGTTTATAATATTGAAATATTGGTTTAAAAAAAACTGAATTTGAATAAATTATATGATGTTGCGATTGATTTTTTTCAATTTCTTTAATCAAAAATTCTTCTCAAAACTGTCTTCAATAAGACTTTTACAGAGATTGTCAGACAAAAGAAGATTATTCATAAAAACACAAGACTAAATTTTTAAACAAAAACCTGACACACATTTTGCCTACAAAACAAATAATTAATGTATCAAAAAAGCTAATTCTGTCAAAGTAGTTTCACTTTCTTTGTTTTCTGTGTAATTCTCTGGAATCACACTCTCTGTACTTTTACATTTGCATGGGTAGCTGATGCATTTCGGCCGTAGATGACATGGTTAAAATAGCAGCGTGGCACAGTACGGATCTCTGCGTGTCATCCTGTGCCGGTGAATAACAGCCTGTCTGTTGATTGATGCTCACAGGACCATGTGATGATGAATAGGTTGGCTAAGTGAGCCATTTTCACAAATAAGAAGTTTATTTTCAACTGTTGACCTTGCCTTGTTGAATAATGCATGGCCAGGCAGGCTGATGTGTTCAAATGCGTGACAAGCTACTGAGAGGAGTTAATTTGTATTAAACGCAAAAGGCCCGTGCTGTATTTAGTGAGCCCGGTGCTGTGCCATCATCTGGAAATAAAGCTTTGACACCTCCAGTCATTACAACCAACGTATACCAATAATTACTCTCCCTCTCCTCCCTCTCGGCAACAGCTTTCAGCTCACGTTTTGCACGGTTTTGAGCAGTTTATTCACGCAAGTCGGTCTTTCAAATCTATGGCATGTTTAAACATTCTGTCATTAGCCATACCGGAGTTACGCGGCAGTCTCCCAAGGCCCTGCTGTACAGTAACCATGGCAGCGTCCGGCATCCTTGAGAAGTTCCCTATTGGTTCTCATTCAAACCCTGTCCCAGCATGCCTCTCTCAAGAGCTATGCAGAGCAATCGGAGGTATGATTAGCTCTCTGTGTGCTAGCGATGGAAGCACAAGTTTGAGACAATTACTCAGCTCAACTTCAAGATAAGTCTTTCTCTGTGGGCTCCAGCACACTGTGCCCTTCACAAATGTTGATTAATGGCTACGAGCAGCGAAAGCAGAGGAAATTACTGTATGCCAAATTTGTCCACTGGCGCTTATTTGTACTGTGTTTTGCAGTGGTTTGTGAAGCAAGTAGCAGTTCAGCTGTTATTTTTATTTTTTTTTCATGTGAAGCGAACAAAAGCAGAAAACGGAAACAAACCAAATTTTGACAGGAACAAAACCAGAACCAGTAACAAAATCATATTTTAAAGTTCCAAACAGAATCGAAAAATTTGAAATGGCCATTAACTCGTAATAACGTTTTTTTGACATTCCATATTAAATTAGAAACTGCTGTCAACCAATCACGAATTTAAGTAGCATGGCTTATGCAAATGTCTATTTAAAAAAATGAGTAAAATAACCGAAACATGTTATACTGTAGGACAACCATAACTTTATCACTAAATTGAATTGTCCACAACACACAGGATGTTGAATGGTATTCAGGGAAATTCAACAAAAGTAAAGCATTGTCACTATATCTGTAAGAGTTTCTAAACTTCTTAAACCTTGCAAACAACTCTTTTGTCAAGCTTCAAGCCTTAAACTCCAAGGCTATATAGACAAACCTTTCAAGTTACCTTATTTTTATATAAAATCCATTCCAATCTATAAAATTTCCACTCTTATTTGGGGCAAGAAGCTGTGTACTAAGCGGGATAATGTCCAGCTAGCAGGTTGGAAACGTAGAATAAATCCCTTTAGTCTTATACTGCCGATAAGCCTGTCGGGCTTTATTCTGCGATGACAACCTGCTAGCTGTACATTATTCCTTACATACATCACGCAGCCCTAGGAACCAATGTTTTGGAGTTTTTGGTATTTTACTTCTATGGAAGATTTTGACTAATACGAATTTTGATGAAGTGGATTCCTCTCTTCATCTAATTCTCTACATCCTTCTGTTTCGTTCAAACCAAAACAATAGAAAATTTGATCAGTTCAGAAAAATAAAAGCAAATTGCCACCATGTAGAGTCTTAAATATTGGATTTGCTCAAGCAAACCTGAAGTCTAATGGGTTGTTAGGGATGTTATAAAAGTAAGGTAGAAGATCACAGGAGACATAGTGGAAAAGTTGGAAAATCATGAACCTGGTCGTTGCATGAAGCTTAGTGAGGAACTTAAGTGCTGTCTCATATGAGATGGCATCAAGCAGAGATGGGGACAAGTCACATATGGTCAAGTACAAGCAAGTCCCAAGTCTTTACCATCAAGTCTCGAGTCAAGTC
>JAUCMU010000001.1:16815997-16844286 GCA_032275025.1 Enteromius treurensis
TACTTCCATCAAGCAAGTCGCAAGTCCTGAAAATTGTGACTCGAGTCAGACTCGAGTCAAGTCATGTGACTCGAGTCCCCCATCTCTGGCATCAAGTAAGGTGACATGGCCAGGCTGTGGGTCGCGTCAGGGGTGTTTGAGAACTGCTTGCAAAGTGGGTCATGAAATATTCTGCAGAAAGTGTGGCTTGGAGAGGACAGAGATCAGAAGTGTTAATTGTTGAACGGATGCACAATGAATTTCCAAAGAATTTCAGAGAAATGTATGTGATCACAGTCATGTGTTTTTTCTTCAAAGATTACTGAATTGAAAACAAAAGAAAACCAAAGATTTACATCTACAGTCATTTATTTGAACTGAAAAGGAAAAATAATTTTGGACGTGGCTGGGACGGATTCTTTGTGAAGGATGATAGGCAAACCAGAACATTGAAGGTAATAGATTGTAGGAAGGATGGGCAATTTGTATTACAAGGGTATAGGTCATATGATCAGTGAATGGGCTTTCGCCCTGTACAAATGAGTTCAAGTACTCTATGGACAGTAGGGGAGAGAGACAATGTAACATTAATGACTCATGAAAATGAATTAGCAGGGCAGAGAAAAAGAAATAACGCCAGAGAAAATAATTAAAATAATTTGCCTGTTTAAAAGGGCAGAAGGGAATGTAAAAATTGAGAGGCTATGGAGGAAAAAAAAGTGAAGCTCTGGTCAAGATGAGCAATGGTGAGGTTGCCGTAAAAATGGGAAAGAATGATGTACAGCGAGGGAGAGAAAATTGCAAACAGAAGCCTTTGTGTTCAGAGGGACCTTTGCCACTTGTTGCAGGTTCTTCTATCTGAAGAGATGGCGAAATCTGAGGGAAGAATGGAAAGCTGCAGGTCACTTAGGAAGCTAAAGGCTGAAGTAAGAACAATATTAATAGTCCAGGGCTGGGAGAGAGAGATAGAAGGAAAAGCAAAGTGGGAGGGAATGCACACTGAAGTAGGGACTAATTGGAGGGAGTCTGGATGTGAACTGTTTTCAGCTCTACTTTAGGCCTCCTCAAATTCTACCCTCATGACGGTAGCCAAACACTGCCGGCTTTCATCAGCCATGATTCAAATTGAGCACCCTGTTTTAAGAGAGTGGCTTTTCTTAAAGCATACTGTCCTTATTGTCAATATCTGATGGAAAAATAGCTTGCACTGTAAAAAAAAAGAGAGAGATAGAGAGAGAGAGAGACATAGAGATATGGGTCTCAGGGTCTGTTTCTTTGAGTATTGATTTTGTTCTTTTCTAACTTCCATTGAACACCATCAGGGTCCTTTTAATCAAAGAAAAACACAAATGTCAGAGGGTTACAAAGGAAAAGAGGGGGGGGGGGGGTTAGCATGCAAGGGTGGAAAGTGTACATGTCAGGGTTGTAATTACAAATATGTGACATGTAATCAATGTGGATAAGAATGCATCGTCCACATTAGCCTTAGAGAGTGCATCTTTTATGAGCTTTAATCAAAAAATTACAAACGTAAAATTGAGAAGCAATAGGCAAAATTGCAGCCTGATATTTATTAAGACAGCTGTGTGTATGTGTGTGTGTGTGTGTTGCCTGATAAGCCTTTTTACTTGATTGTAGCCCTTGAACACCCTTTACCAAGAACCATGGTTTAAGCTGGAAATCTTTTTAGTTGTTCTGTCAAAGAAAAAAGCCACTTACATCTTGGCTGACCTGAGGGTACATTAACAACACATTTTCATAACTATTTCTTCAAAGATGCTCTTGACCTATGTCTACTGTATGTCTGGTCAAGTGCCATAATCAGTGGCTCAGCTTCTAAAAGCAGTTGCTGGCGTGCATTGTGCTCAGCCAGCAGTGACAACTACCACTGTGATCACCAAGGCAACTGTTGCCAGCGTTCTATGGCTTATTCGTCATTAAAGTTTGTTCTTATTCTTTCATGGAAAGATAGAAATAGAGGGAGAGAGATGGGCAGTCATGGGCAAAATGACCTTTGTTCAATTCTAAAGGAAAGCGCAAAATATATGGAAGACCATATAGCGTGAGAGGTAAACTTTTAGCAAAGATCAAGACAACATTTTGATTATATAGTGGAGAGAAGAAGGGAAGGTATGGGAAGGGAGAGAGAAGGTGCTGGTGGGCCTTCACAGGGAGACCCATTAGGTTTTTGAACATGCTGGCATATGCACATTTCCATCCTCATCTGTCTCTGTCTCTCTCTCCTTACTGATGGGCTTGTGGTATCCATCTCTCCCCTGCTATCCATCTTGAGCGAAACAGGATGTCACAGGCACCATCTGCGGACCATGTTATTTTTATTTTCCATTCTCCATTTCTTTCTTTTTCCTCTATTTTTGTCAGAGCGGAGGTGTTTGTGATTAGCCCCATCTACCTGGCTAATTAAAAAGGCTGGCAGGCTGACTTGAAGATGGAGGAAGCACTAGTGTCACTTCCTGATTATGTACCTGCTTTTGAAAAGAGCACAATGTGTCAGACCTCCTCCGAATCTCCCACGCACAGGTATTTCTCCCTCTTACTGAACAGGTGGCCAGATGCACGGTTATTATATACAGTAGCACTTGTGTGAATTCTGCTAACGGTGTAGTTTATTTGTTTTTTCTTTTTTTTTTTTTTTTTTTTTAAGTATGTTGAGCCTGAATCAAGTTAAGCCTCCAGTCAAACTATGCAGATTTATCAAGACTACTTTGAGAAAAGACATTCAATGCATTGCAAAAATAGATGCTGTATATATTATTAATAAAATCTTTTATAAAGTAGTGAAGGTATGATGTCAGCGGCAAATTGATCTTCCGCGTTCTGACGTAATACTGTATATGCACCACTCTTTTCAAGAGAGTCTGGAGGTGGTGTTCCTTCACTGAGTACAAGATATACAGTAAGGCCATAAATGCAGGCAGAGATGTGTGAGGAGAGCGTGGAATTGTTGGAAGGAAAGAACTGCCTATTAACTCCATAGCAAAAAGGGAAAGGGGTCCAGCACTGATCCCAGGGGTACTCCAGTGGTTTCTAGGATGAGTCACACATCCTTCTTCTCCATGAGATGCTGTAGGACTCAAACCAGTAGAGAGCACTTTCAGTGATGCTCAATTCCAAAGGGTTGATAACACTGATGATTCACTTTGTCAAAAGCACCATTATAAGCATGTGTGAGAGTGACTGAGGAGGGGAGAAAGAGAGTTTTCTTCTTATACTCTGGAAAAATTTCTAGAGACGTGACTGGAGCCAAGCCGCTCAATGTGAGGGCATGTGCTACACAGTCAGTGCACAACCTCATCAACAGGTTTTATACACACACAATGTTCTCTAGACCTTATCTCTAATGCTCAAGCATCCTTGTATACCCATCAGTTTCAAATAGTAAAAATACTGGACGGTTCTTAAGCAGTACCTTGGATATTACTGTGTACTGACTTTCAGATAAGAATTCATATATTGCTAGCTCATTAATTGGGTATGTGTGTGTTCACAAAGTAATCCTTTTGGCCTATTAATGCCCATCATTGAAAGACTGTTGAATGTCCCTTTGTACCACATGCATACAGTATTTTCTTTATTCTTTTTAATATATTTTTTTTTATATTGACCATGCAATATTTCATGCCATTGAATTTAGAAATTGTCCTGCGACCTTCATTCCATTCAGATGCAGTTCTGGCTAACCTAAAAAGGCAAATAAAGGTTTTTCATACATTTTAGAATTTACTAATAACTTCACGGAGAATATAAAGAAACCATCAAGACTAACCACTGAGAGCAGGCTGCCTCATTATGCAGGTCAGATTTATGTGCTTTCATTCACAGTTACACTTATTTATCACCTCAGATATTCAAACATGTTTCTGTGTATTTTCCCATGACACTTGGCTCATAAAATCATGCACAAACACATCCATATACCAGCACCCCCTGCTTACGCTGTCTGTGTCCTAACAGCCACAATATCTTTTGCTCATGGTTCGATCATCCATAACATGAGCAGTGGGAGCTACTTTTGAAGCTTTTCTCTTGTGGATTTCAACTAAAAAAAAAAGAAAAAAAAGAAACATCCCTCTCATTTACTGACCCCTTGTGCAGTCCTGCATTCAAAGATGAGATGAGCTAACATAGCATAGTTAAACTAATAGACTCTTCTCTGAGCTAGTATGGAAGAGAACCTTGTTTGCTCAGACTCTGACTTGTAGCTGAGGGGCTGAGAAATGTTATTAAAGATGTCAGTTTTGTTTAAGGGGGGAGGGCAAGCTTAGAGAGGGCAAGAGGCACATTGCTGTGAGGATGTCCCTGTCAGATTAAAACTGACCTGTTCTCTGACAAGCTTTCATCTTGTTGAGGCCAAACTTCCAATAGGGAACAACAGGAGGATGTGCCACAGATGTGCTACTGGGGACAGGAATAGGAGTAGACGTTCTAAAGTTACACTGTATACTGAATACATTTTATAGTACACACAGTAATAAATGCAGATGTCCCCTAAGTAGTTTTTTAGTCATCAGCAGTATAATATTTGCTGTTGTTATTTTAGATAAATTTTAGATATTTATTGTACATTATATATTACTTATAACAGTATTTTGTTATAAAAAAAATGTTACTGTTGGTTTTTAATTCTGTGCCTTCAGCTATACCTTATGAATTGTTCCTGCTTGAGCTCAAGGGCTAATTGGGATCTCCTCTAGCATCACGTAGCACTGCCTTCTCATTTACTTGCAAAATCAAATGCCTCCGATGCCGTAGAACCCCAGCTCTGTGTGAAAGAAAATATGGGCCTAAACGTATTAAATGCACATTTGCCCACACAAAAGCTGGCCTGAAGCAATCAACCCTGGCTTGCGGTATCAAAGATACAGTCCCGTGTCCATAATAAAACACACAGGACCAATTAGTCTGCCGTCCTTGAAAACGTATGTCTGTTTCCTTCTGCTCTGAGCCTATCAGATCAAACACTCCATGTTGTCCATCATCAAAAAATAGCAGAGGCTGGTTTTCTTCAAACAAAAATCTATTTCCTTATTGAATCCAACTGAAAAGTTTGAATGTTTTATCACTGCAGTACAGAGAAAATGTTTTATCATTTTTTAGTCTTTATATTAATATACTGTACATTAGTAATATCAAAAGGACTGTTGATGTAATAGTGTTTTTCTTATGGTGACAGTTTTTCATATTGCTTAAGCAATTGAGTAATAATAATAAACACTTCCACATAACACAGGATGCACAGTGATCAAGTATTTTGTGTGTGTGTCCCTTTTTGTAGTTGTATTTGGTTTGGCTCTTTGTAGAGCTAAGGCTGAAGAAGGTGTGGTGAGATCAGTCACGGCCTGATGATGATCCATCGTGCTCTTTACTTCACAACACGCTAGCCTTAATTGGTGGTCTTGCAGAAGGTTTGGTCTGTTTATAGAGCACTGTTTGTAAATACCGCTGGAAAAATTTGGACTTAGAGTTGGAAATAATGGTCAGAAGGGTTAGAGTCAGGTCACCGTGACTGTGAGAGGTAAATGGCAGAGGTCTTCATACAGCCTCATATTTATTTTTCTTTGAGCGAGATGGAGCGGATGTACAATACAAGTAAAACGTAAAAAATTTTTAGGGTCTTTTTTTTTCTCCAGCCTTTTTCTTTCTTCGTCTATTCAGAGAGTGTGTTAGCCTGATGAAGTTTCTGTCAGTTGCAGGCATCTGGTCTATATGCAGCGACTGTCATCTCCTCCAGTGCCCACACAAAATGGCCTCCAACTGCCAACACAATGAAATGGTAAAGCACATGAAGACGTTTCTCTCTTTCAGGATCAATGCGCACACACACAGACACAGACAGAAAAAAAAGAAAAGAAAAAGAATTACTTATATAATCGTTTAATCACTCACGGTTATCCTAAGCCATTGCTGTAACATTTACTTCAATAATATAACAATGCAGAGAAGACTCAGTAAATATAAATATTATTTCCAACGACATGCCAGAATGAATATAGAAACAGCCACAAAAAAACAATAGTTTTATATAAATATGGATATGTACATATAGAAAACACATTCTTACCTAAAATGCTTTTTAAGAAAATAAGATGGGAAAAATGTGTGTTAATAAGTGGCTTTAAAATATTACACATTGTTTGTTATTATACATCACTAAACTTACTCTGATGTACAGTAGAGTCCACAGCAATCCAGTTTCCAAGCTGGACCTGGAGACGGGCATTCGGACTCGAAGTTTACTACTTTTACTTAATTCGTCTTCTGTTGAAACCGTCTCTTTAGTCGCAACATGTGGGATGACATCCTGCATTCCATAACGAGGACACACACACACACATGCCAGCATGCAAACATCCTTTCTGCAACTTCTCGCTTCTCTCCTGAGAAGTCCCACTCTCTAGCTCTCTCTATCTATCTCTCCATCTCTCTCTGCAGGCCTCATTACTGTACCTGCAAAGAGTGACAGAGAGGAGAAAAGGTTGTGGAAGTCAGAGAGAAAACTCGGGGAAATATACACAGCAATCTGTCAATTCTAAATATACAGTAGAAACCCGCGCTCGGCTCAGCGGCAGATGCACCGGTTCTCCAAGCGAGCCGGAGAGGGGCTCCAATGTGGCCCAGATGTCTGCCAGCTCAGCTCAGATCAGGTCAGGGCACAGAGTGCTCGCCACACCACATCGGGAAGAGGGCTGTGGCTTTGCCTTTGAAGTAGCTCTCGGGGCCCGAGTGGGCCTTTGCATTAGGTTTTGCCTCAGAAGTCACCTCAAGGTAATGTGAGGATGCTTGAGGAAGCCAGTGTGCTGGTTCTGTTTACATGTTACAAGCAACACTCCGGTCCTCAGTGTTTCAGCCCACACCCTTTGCTGTTTCCTTTCTTTCTTCAGTCATTAGTCCCTCGATGGGACAGAAGCTGTTTTTTGGATCATGGCCGTACCTTCTAAAGTGCACAGAACTGTGGCGCCTCTGTTCTTTACCACAACTCTCCTGCTCCTCCCTTAACTCATAATGGAGCTCATTATGGTAGCCCTCCATCTCTGCTGTGTACTGTATACACACATCAATATTGATGAGGTGCTGATGTCATCGTCAGTTTTGAGCTCTTTTCGAAAAGAAATGCTGATTTATGACCGTCTCTCAAAGTGTTCTCCTAGAGACAGAACAAAAGAAAAGTATCGCAATGATGGGTCAGATCAGACTTATTTTTCATATAATAATAATACTAATAATAATAATAATACATATATATTTGTTTTGTTCTGTGATGTTTTGTTTTTTCATTATTTAGTTTATAGTTAAAAATAGTTAATCCAAGATAAATTGAGGTTTTATTTTGTTTCATATATATATTTTTTGTTTATAATTATAATGTTTTATTTTAAATTAGAAAATATATTTAAATTAGAAATTATATATATATAATTTTTTTTTTTTATGCCCCAGTAATGGCTGTATATCTTTCTTGATTGTTATTTCAGCTCCATACACCACGGGGTTAGGAGCCACTCTATGTGTATCTTAGCGCCATAATGCTAAGATAAACTTATTAGTCATACTTCAGCGTTACTATGCTGTTCCCATGATGTAAAGAAAATGCTAATAGGTTTATAATGAATTGGTCTTCTTTGTTCCTGGAATACTCAAAGATATTTAAACACTGAATTTCCCCAGAAAAGTGCTTTGCTTGAAGTGTTATTTATTTCCATTTCTTAGAAGGTTAAAATAAGAAACCGTTCAAACCATTTGTAGGATATTACTATTATTGTTTTCCTCCCCTCTTTTTAGACTATATTTATATATTTAGTTTATAAACCAGGGGAGCTATTTATATTTTTCCTGTTACTGAAATACCAATAATATCAGTATTTACATTTTACAAAAAAAGAACATTTATTTAACATTTGATTAATATGTTTAACTTATTTTAATGTCTTATCATAAATGCAAGTGAGCATGATTAGATTATAGTAACATTATAAAATAAATACAAATGTAATATACATTTCAGTTGTTTGTTTTATAGTTTAATCAAGCCCAAATATGATTGAAAATGAATGCAAGTAAAAGTATGCACAGTAACTGTAGCGTCCCATTCATTTCCACTTCATTATTTTGTTTATCCCATGCACTTGCATTGGAAGTACAGATTTGAACCTTTATTTATAAATTTTTTACAAATTGAATGATTTTTAACTATTTTATGTAATAATTAAAAAACATTCCACTGATGCTCTCTGTATAGTTTTCCTTATTTTACCTTTTCATTTTGCTGTGTATTTTTTTGTCGCATTTTTGTATTTTTTTTTTTTCAAGGAATGTTTCAAATGATATGAAAGATATTTATAATATAAAAAATATTTATATAACAACAAGGTTTACGTTTTAAAAAAAAAAATAAAATCAAGCAATTAACATACCGCTTCACCAAGAATGCATCAAAAGAATTTTTCATTTGCATAGAATGCATTCTGTGTTGTTTTCAAATCTTGAATTTATTTAGTAAAAATGCGTCTGTAGGAATACATGTTAAGGATAAAACATAATAATAACACAAGAAGAAGAAGAAAACAACGTCATTTTAGTTCTTTAAGCATTCCTAGAGTGGTTCAATATCTGTATGCATATCCTAGATGTTGCATGTTTGATTGTAACAATAGAGTTAACAAATGCTATTTTTAATGTTTCATCAAGCAGAATTAAAAGAGTCTCATTATTCCATGTGACCTTACATTTTAGCTTGAAGACATTTCATTTCACTTATCATTAAAACAATTTGCTCATCTGAGGCATCAAATCTAACCCAAAACTGAAGATAAATTTCAAAGGTAGAATATTATACTAACCGCAGCCTTTGAAAGATGATGTCCTCAATATGTGTGCATGCCTACGTCCTTTTATGCACTTAAAGGTGTGTGTGTGTGTGATGGAGCAGAGAGATTGTTCTTGTTCTAGCTTGTGTTACAGCGCATTTCTCTAAGGGGAGAAATGGACCGTTTCAGGGTGTGGTTTCATTTAGAGCGAAAAGGGCAAAGATAATATCTTTGAGAGTAACTTTTTTTTTTCTTATAGGGGAAAAAAGCAATAATATATTCAAATCATAATTTTTTACATTACTTTCATAAAGAATTAAATTCTTAATTACATATATAGATACATAATGTAATGTATTTGAATCAGTATTATGTTTTTATTAAATTATTCTTTGAGACTAACAAGTGAATTATAGTTTGTCTTTATTACACAGTGTACAGTGTATGTGTTTATTTTTTTATTTAATTTTTTTTGAAGGACAAACATGTTTATTTATTTTCAGGTCTGCTTAATGAAGTTGGTGAGAAGTGGTGAAATCTTTCTGTGTGAATGGTTTACTTGCTGCCATTGACGCACAGTCTGAACGGTTGCCAGGGTGACGGGGTTCTGACCTGTAGAGGCAGGGGAGGGATTGACCTGTGTCAGAGCACATTTGCTGCTTTTGACACATCAGCCATGGCTTTCCACTCTGCCGCTGTCTCTCAGGTGTCTTCAAGGCTGTCTTCATCGCTGCGCCGCTTCTTTGTGAGCCCTCCCCCTGTCCGCCCGCATGTCTCGTTCCCTCCACCCCTGGCACAGAATCTTTTCTCTGCTTTTCTGCTGGAGCTCCACTGTCTTGCTGTCAGCCGCTGTGGCTCTCCTGCCCAGTGTTTGGGTGGATTGGGTTAACGCTGCGCTTCCCTTGTTTCCTCACCTTAGGTGGGGTGAAGACCAAAGCTAATATCCCCCCTCCCGCCTAGCCAATCTAAACATCTTTAGCCGTGGATGGGCGGCCCGAACAAGAGCCCAGCAAGACGGGTGTCTTCGGTACGATGGCCCCCTCCGTTTGACATGTGCACAATGGCGCTGACCCCTTCTGACGCTTCTCTCTCTCAATCGCATCGACCCATCGGCAATACACCTCACATAACAGCTGTTCTCAGCTGAGCAGAGCTCACCTTTAACTTTAATGTTCATACTTACGGGATTTTTCATCGCTAATCTATCAAAAGCCTTTTTTTTTTTATACAACACAACAACTCGTAATCTTGCGTTTGTCAGCGACGAGGTGCGGTTAAGGGGGATTTCAAACGGGTAAGAGTGACTTAAGTTTTATTAATCCGTCTAATACAGGTCAGAAGTTTAGCTTTTTCATTATTTTTATTGATTTAAGTTATAACTCTTTGTGCAGACATTGTTTAATACACACAAGACCACTGCCGAGCTAGTGAACATCTACATCTTGGAGCGCACACGTCGCCACTTATTGTTTGGCTTCTCTTAAAACCTTTCAGCAACATGCGATCTTTACGTGTTTGCAGTGGTAGATTTGAAACCAGCTGCATTTTCCATTCACAACTACTTTTGACATGTGCTTTTAATGCTTTGACAGTCAAAACAGGTCTTGGCGCCAATGCGCTAGTGAGATAACATCTGAAAGAACAGCTTGGAAGCCAACTCGCTGAAATATACATTATGTTTCCATCTCTGCTCAGCTGATATGCAGCCATTAGAGGGCACAGTTGGCTCTCCTCAGCAGGAGTCCACGGTGCCCTCCGCCCCACCCCCTCCTGTCTCACGGTTTCTCTCCTTCCCGCTTTCTTTTAGAGAACAGATACCGGGGCGCTAAGAGTCTTCAGAGCAGATATGATCTGCTGTTTACATTCTGTGTTTCAAATATATGCTTGTTGCAAATCTCCCGCACGTTACGCTGTGTGCTTTGAGTCGTACTAACACAGATGGAATTTAGATTTGCATGGTGCTCAGGTCCTGACACGAAAAGACCTGTTTACTCTTGGCCGAAACAGGCTCCAATTTACACCTAGGTGCGAAATCCTTGAGCCAAGGCGATTTGTTGTGTCGCGGCAAGATGCTGTTTCTGTGTCGCACGCAGACACACACTCACACATGCTGCTTTTACATCTAAAAGCTCCACTTACCTTGTTGCTCTGGTATGAGGATATTCCCTGCACAGTTTGAAGAATAGCTGCTTTATATTGTCTCTCCTCCTTTTTCCTGTTTTCTGTCCCTGTCTATTTATTCCAGTTTTATCTGTAAGATTTAGGGATTTCTATGCTAATAAGGGACAATCTCAATTTAAATGAATATGTACTGTGTGTGTGTATCTACAGTGTTGTATAGATTACATTAAAATTGTAGTCCGTTACTGATTCCAAATTACATGACAATAATTGTAGTTAGTAACGTAATTACACACTTTAGGTCATTTAAGATCAGACTATTTTTTGATTGCTTTTAGATTACTTTTGACATAACTTTTTATCACATATATACATTTAAATATGAAAATCTTGTTGATATGCAATGCAAAGATAAAGAAAATATATTCCATTTATTATTAACAACATGAAGTGCATTAAACATTGGATTACATCAAGGTTTCCCAATGTGTGAAGGAACTGCAGGGGGTTTGTGAGTTTAATAAAAAGCAAATAACTACAGTAATTAAATCATGAAAATGTAAAATTACAATACATAATTTTAAAAAGAATAGTGTTCGGAAATAAAACACTCACTCAAGAAAGCTAGGAAAACACATGATTTTGAAATAGTTTTTGTTAATCAGTGGTCAAATGCTGGGTGGCGTATGTATGTATACCTGTATGTGTGACCCTGGACCACAAAAAGTCAAAAATCGACCATAAAAAAACTACTTTTATAAAACTCTTTATTAATCTTTGTTAATGTTGGTTAATAAAAATACAATCGCTCGTTGTTTGTTCATTCTGTTAGTTCACAGTGCATTAACTTATTTTAACAAACACAACTTTAGATTTTTTTAATAATGCATTTGAAAATTTTGCACATTTCTAATTGTAAATATATCAAAACTTCATTTTTGATTTGTAATATGCATTACCATGAACTTGAAAGGCAGTTTTCTCAATATTTAGTTTTTTGCACCCTCTGATTTTCATATAGTTGTATCTCAGCCAAATATTGTCCGATCCTAACAAACCATACATCAATGCAAAGCTTATTTATTCAGAATTTATTCTTGTATAAATCTCAATTTGGAGAAAATTGCACACTTAAGACTGGTTTTGTGGTCCAGGGTCACATATGGACAGAAAGGAAAATTTAACAGACGGAAAAGTAAAATGATGGATAAAGCAATACATTCTGTATATTTTATTGCTATTGTGCATATATTTTGCAATGATGGAATCAATAAAAAGTAACTGTGGTCTGATAATGAGTATAATCTAATTACAAGTACTTTGTTCTTTTGGAATCTGATTACTTGCAGTAATCCAGATAAAATGTCATCAGTTTCTACACGACACTATAAACATTATTAAAATAAAAACTGTGACTTAAACTAATAAGTAAATATAAATAATGTTGTTCTTATAGGAGTACAATATTATTCTCTATAATTTGTGAAGCGTTGCTTTTATATATTTCAGTGTTTCCACCGACTTCTTTTAATTACACATGCTTTGTGTTTCGTCTTTTGTCTTAATTGTGACTAGAGCCTGTTACATCGAGCTTTAGCTAATTATTTAATTGTTGCCTCATTTGTGATAATTGGCCATCTGAACGAGAAGACATTCATGCCTGTGGCAGATTTCAGGCCCATCAGAGGCACGTCTCTGTCTCTTCCTCTCTCTCCCTATCTCTCTCTCGCACACACACTCATGTTTACTTAGCTGTCTAAAAGAGGGCATCTCATAGGCTTCTTACGTTGTTTTATGTAAACGCTTTTTTTAAAAGAATAAAGGCTATCCATACCACAATAATAAAGGTTTTTGCATTTTCAATTAAACAAATGCAAATAACAAATAAATGATTCAACTCTTTAGAATTATATAAAAAGTAGAAGGATATTTAGACTTTGTAATAGGAACACACACACACATATTTCTATGCATTTCTGAAGTATTTATCTACACACATACGTGCAAATTCTGCTAAGTCCAAGGACAGAAGAATGAAAACAATTTTTTATTGTTTGCCCCTTTTTCCCACAACTATGACATTTTTTACCTTTTCTGCATTACTGTTTTCACAATTTCATTACTCAAATACGTTTCTTGCTCTTTCTCTTTGTTTTTCAATGGGCTTCAGCGGCACAACAAATAACAGAAGACTCGCGTAACGTATAAAAATACTTGATTTTAAGTTAAAGAAATAGCAAACTAGTAATATAATATTAGTAGTAAAACAAGAAAGAAAAGTTGAAAAGTAAATGAAGGCGGAAGAGAGGAGAAGGGAAGGCTGAATGCTCACGATGCTATCATGCTGTGACAAGCAAACACGTACACAATGCTACTCGCTTGTGCTTGTGTTTCTCTAATAGATAGGAAAGGGTTTCAATGCTTGGCATGTTGTCAAATTTGGGATATATCTTTTTTATTTAAGGCTTGAGTTTCCCTGAACTTTATGCATTCAGTCAAGAACTACAGGTCTGTCTCAGTTCTGTTTGGTTTGCATTATACGCACAAGCTTTATTATTATCTAGTGGCGGCCATGCTTTTTTTTCTCTACTCGTTGCTGCTCTCTATTTGTGTCTCTCTTACTTTATAGCTTTGTGAGGATCAAGCTACTGTGCTCATAAACATATTTTTTCATGTCTCTTTTTGCATCTTTTCATCTGTTCAAATGCGCCTCTCTGTATAGTAAAACCGGGGGGTAATAGAGCCCGTGTTAGTGCGAATAGCGTGATTGGTTGGCTCCTCCAAGTGATTGCTGGTGCTATTTTTCTCTCGTCTCTACCAAATGGGTTGCCAGGGAGGGGGTCTTTAACTGAAATCAGACGAAAGCCAATGAGACGCTGCCATGCCAGATCAGGCTACAGAGGTGGATTGTGGGTAGGGAGGGTGGTTATTCAGTGTGCCGTTAAAGTAGGCCTCCATCCCAGTGCCCCAGCTGTGAGACGCCATGAGCTGAATAGGGCCGATTTCACAATCCTTTCAATTAAAATCACAACATAATCCTTCGCGCAACCTCTTCAGCAAATATCCTCTCCTTCAGTCGCTTTGTGTGCCGAGCCTGAAGTCCAGTCAGCGAGCGGAGATGTGTCTGGCATTGAAATGTTTTGATTCGCTCTGCTCCTGCTTTAAGAACATATTGTCCGTGACAGCGACGGACAGCAAAGGCCTGAAAAATGCTATGTGCGTTCATAATACAAGCCTTAAAGACTTTGAAAAGAAAATCAGGGCTCGTGTTTTACAGTTGTGATTGTCGTAAAATGGGGCAAGCGCTCTCAGGGGAGAACGTGAGCTCTAATTTGCCTTGGTGGACTAGACAGTCCCAAAGGGAAAAGGATGGAGAGTTATGGTGCTGTATCAGCATTAATTTATTTGTGAATGAAGTCAGGACAGACCGTTGCAAAGCGCTACGAGCTTGCCATGAAAACGCGAGGAGGGTTGGTGTTGAGAGATGAGACGTTGTTCGAAAGCTAAACATAGAAGTAGGGTACTGCGTTCTTTTTTTGAAATGCTAAATCACTCATAATCAAGTTGTAAAATAAACAATGACCGGCGATTGCATAAAATTATGGATTATGTTTCCTTAAAGTACAAATATAGCTAAACATTTACGTAACGAAGGCCTCACTGCATAAACATGCTGGAACCACAGAGATGGCGGTGCCCTTGACCTCTGATGTTAATGTATCTTTTAATTGGTTTTAAAAATAAAGGCGTCTGAAATGAGCTGTCATAGCTTATTTACTCCAGTTTCATTTTATGAAATTCTAGAGTTCCGTCTCCATCCGCCTTTTTTGACTCACTATGTGCAGAGGCTTTTTCGTAGTAACGCGCTTATTTTACCGTTCTTGCCCTCCCGTTTTCTACCTCTCGCCTCTTATTCAGTTGGACAGGTCAGCAACACCTTCTTAGGAGTTGAGGGTGGAAAGTGACACAAGCAATTTGCAACTGAATCTTGGCACCATTAGAGAAATAAGGCAAGTGTGATCAGTGGTATAAATAGTACTTGTTATTCTATGTAATAAGGTTACTCCTGATTGCTTCCAGGTGCACGAGGCAGACAGTAGAAGCCTAAAGGAAATCCAAGCCTTTCGGGCGCTTCTCCCACCAGTGCTGGCTTGAGAAAAGCAGATTGTCATTTCGCTCCATTTTTTCTCTCCTCGTTTCTAATGCTCTGTAACTCATATGATTAACCTCCTGCGAGTCCCACCTCAGCCCTGAGAGGATCGTGTTCGCGCATGGTGCCTCGATGCGTAAAACATCCCCCCCCTTCACCGACGCAGGGAATTCCAAGCTGTAAACATGTAAAAATGAGAATGATCGTAACTGAAATTGTTTTTATGGACTACTAATGAACTGAAAAGTCTGGCTACCAGAAAAGCGAGACAGGAAAGTGGGAAAGGAGGGAAAGGAGAAAAAGAATAAGCAAAAAGTAATGGTTCTTGTCTGTGTGTAATACTAGGAGTTATTGCTTTACACGATGTTCACATGTAGACAATGACCAGTTTGAGTAAATGAATAGATAAATGGGCATGAAATATTCATTTTGTTGTTGAAATTATGATGAAAATCATTTGCTTGTTTGTTTAGAAATTAATGATGTTTTTGTATGATGTTACGAAAGATTTCTGCTTCAAATATATGCTGTTCTTTTGAACTTTCTATTAACCAAAGAATCCCTGAGATGGGAAAAAGCTGAGGGAAAAGAAATGTTTCTTGAGCAGCATATTATTATAATTTCTGAAGTATTGTGTGACACTGAAGACCCGAGTTTTATTTACACCTTTTTACTTTGTGTGTTTAAATAACTAAATAAATATTAGATAAATAAATAAAATAGTTATTTACTATTGCAATATTCTACACTAGTGCTATTTTTACTGTATTTTCATTAAATAAATGCAGCCTTGGTTAATGTATGAATTTCTTTCCACATAAATAAATATAAAAATTATGTATATAAAATAAAAAATAAAATAAAATGGGTCTAATTTATGTAATTCAATATAATTTAATAATAAAAATATATATATATATATGTAGTGATTTTTATTTATTTATTTATTTCAGTTGCAGATATGCAATTTCAGATGTTCCAAAATGTTATTCTGCATTTGTTTCAGTCATAGTCTTCCAAGAGTCTTGTTTTGTAAAGTTAGATTTGAACGAACGCTAAAGTAAATGAATTGCAGTTTAGTCCTCAAAGTTTTTCAGTTAAACAAATAAATTGTACGATTGTATGCAAACAGCACTGTCAACCAGCCGTGGTATGTAGGGTGCAATGAGGCATTTGTGGATCATCTTGCAAACTCACCTTAACTCATCTCACCAACTATTTCAGGAATGAGAGAAGACTGTCAATTATAATAAATCCCATACCATCAATAATGAACCTCTATGATGCGTCTTTCCGGTTTCTTATTGGTACCAATAAAACATTTGCATGACTGTAGTTGTGGTATTTTTACTATAAAATCCCTTTAATGAGTGATGGTTGTAATCAGTTGTGAAAAGCATTTGCTACGACTGTAATAAATTGATGACTTTTTTCATTGCAAGCTTAATAGTGATGTTTTGCTAACGTTCAGATGTGAAAATTATATAAAATTGGCGTGAATGACCGTGGCCTTGATTTAGTGATTTTCCCTCATTTTGTGAAATTATGAAAATTGTTCACAAAGTGGACAGTGACATTAAAAATTGCTTCAATTTTTAAATCAGCTTCACAGGAAAAAACTATGAATATAATAGCACTCTAATTTAGCACGCCAGTTATGTATGTCAAATGATATCTAAATAGTATATATTCCAATGCAGTATGAATAACATCATGGCTTCTTTGTGAATCAATACTTTACAGTTTATAAATCAGTTTAAAGCAAGACCGCATGTCCCAAGTCTCTCTTTTGGGCTGTCTTGTAAATTCACTGCTTGACTTTGTGTGGACGGGCATGACTTGAGCTGATCTTTCTCTCTATCTGTCAGTCTATCTTCTCCCTTCCTCTCTTAGCATTATTTTCCATATAACTAGAGATTCTCATGTCAACACATTGCTCAAAGAATGGCATTTGTTTTTTCTTTTTATGAGGTGATCAATGTTTTCATAGCATTCACAGGGAGTAGTCTTCACACAAACTCAAAAAACCTTGAGTCCGAGAGGCTTCTTGCTTTGAGGGTTTACATTTCCCACATGAGTTCGGTAGAGAAGATTCACAACAGCCAAGGGAATAATCAAACATGGCCTCCTGAGAGTTTGTGCATGTAAACATTCTCTCGCTTTCTCTCACACACTCATACACACAGACTACCACACACACAACTTTTAGCAATGCTTGGGTCTTACACAGGGTCTGACAAAAATTACTTTTTGCCACATACAGGGAGAGTGGGGGGAAAATGTTTATTTAACATTTTTATTTAGCGAGGATGCATTTAATTGATCAACGTCAACCGGAAAGAAAATTGTAATGTTAACAAATTACCTTTCAAATAAATGCCAAAAAAAAAAAAATGACAGTAAAGTTTAAAATATATATATTTTTAAAAATGCTATCTAGAAAACAATAAATAAAATTATAACCTTTTAAAATCTATATTTTAAATGAACTAAAAATGTGAAATATGTAAATGCAGATTTGTATATAGATGGACTATATAAATATATATATATAAAAGACTAAATAAAAATATCTACCTATCGAGCTGTCGATCTACACATATTTAGAAATATATATATATATATATATATGTAAATATATATATGAATATAGATAGATAATAAAAAAAAACATTTTAAAATGGTTTAAAACACGGTGCGTATTATTCTCGATTGTTAAGATGTTATGTGTTTTTAAAAGAATGGGAATGCATGCATGTAGTGCATGTCTTCATCTCTATAATATCTACTGTATACCTTTTAGATGTATAAGTTTGGTGGATTTTTACACTGATGCAGCTCAGTAGTTTAGTGTGGTCTCGTACTGTATGATGTGTTGTATCATGATTTTGGTTTGGAGTAGATGATAGCGATTGCTGAGGCTGGCTTTCTCTCTCTTATCTCCTGAAACACTGAGTTGTTTGTGCTTTACAGCTCACCAGGAGGTCCGCCCAAACCCCTCATGCTATTTTCCAACCGCCCATTGTCCAGATCCCCGTCTCCATAGGGAACTAATGCCCCTCGCTCTCTTCTCCTTCTGTCATATACACACACACTCTCCTGCAAATGAGATGGGGATATGCAAAACTGTGTCACTCAGCAAATAGCTCTCAATTAGGCCCCGATTAGGTGAATCCATGAATGATAATCAGGCCTTCAAAAAAGTGTGTTATCTAGGTAGTATCAAAGCTTGTGTCCTCGCTCTCGTTGGGAATAAACGTCCAGTCAGGAGGTTGTCAGGTTTGTTTGAAGGCTGAGTGTAGTTCGGGTGGAGAGAAATTTATTGAGGCTTTAAACTTTCATAAATAAAATAATGCTTGTATTTTTGTCCCGATAACATTTATTTAGCTGTTTATGCCTTGCATTTTAGTGATAAAAAGTGCAAGTCATTGTTTCAGATGTGGTAGTCTCCTTTACTCGTTGAAACTGCTTCAGCCTCAAAAATATAAAACACATGATTTTGTTTCTCATATTTTCATTTTGGTGGCTTAATGTGAAGCGTATCCCACATATGAGTTTTGGAGAAAAACAAAAACCCTAAGCATCCTAGATCAACCTCTGATTGTTAAAAAAGTTGATAGAAGATACAGAGTCTCACAGACAGTGTTTTTCTTTAGTAGATTTAGTTGGAGTTGCTCGTGTAACTTGCTGTTTTATTTATTCTCTAAAGAATTTTACTCATGTATGAAGCTTATTTTTGGACCTGGTTAGAAACAGCTAAATAAAACGAGAAATGAAAGCAAGATGGGTACGATGATGTAATGTTTTTGAAAGCAATCCATTACCCTCACCAAAGCTGTGTTTATTTAATTAAAAGAAATGCAGTAAAAAAGTAATATAATGAAATAGTTTTAGAGTTTGAAATAAATATGTTTTGTGTTTCAATATATTTTAAAAATCAAATTTATTCCTTAGATTGCAAACTGAATTTACACCAGCCAGTATTCTGGTCTTCAGTGTCAACCCTAACCCTATATTTAATATATTTAATTGGTGAGAGAGAGATAAATTATCTGACCAATAGAAGGTTTAAAAGAACAGCATACATTTAAAATAGAAATCTTTTAAAAATGGCTTTACTGTGACTTTTGATTAATTTAATGCATACTTAAGTATTATTTTCTTCCAACTCAATTTGCAAGCATATTGCAGTTCCAATAACGCTACAGTCCAATTTTTGTATTTACTCTCCAAATCCAATTTTACTTGCGTTTGGATCTTAACTAGCATTAATTGTCATCCTTGACTGAACTGTGAACTTTAAGTTTCCATCACAGTCAGCATCGTTAATCACACTCAGAGTCTCTGTTACCCCTCTCCAATAAGCTAAAGAGACCTTTGCCTATGTGCGGTGAACCCACAGTGTGAGGCATGACATCAATTCCCTCTTTTTTTGGCGTTTTCTAGTCTTCAAAGCAATAAACGTCTCCCCTCTCTATCCTCGCAGGTTGATTTGCTGATTTCCAGCCTTGACGCTCTGATGTCTGCTGGCCCTTGACCTTCATCCATGGATTAGTTCCTTAACGCTTGAGGCAGATCTGACTGACCAGATGGTATCCCTATGTGTCACTTCTTGAGGGTCAGGTGAGTGATGCCCCTGTTCGAAATGACATTTAGTTACTTCGTTCGGTCAGGGCTGTTAGAAAGATTAACCTTGAGAACAAGAGATCATGAATGGGATGTAATGCTATTCATAAATCATAGACAAAAAGCTATGCACAAAAGATCGGGGCATATAAAAATAAGTCTTAAATTCAGCACGGATCAAACAGCTCTATGCGTAGCAGTCGCTTGGCCCGTCAACAATTAAAAATGTTAAATGCGGCTTGATTTAAAGCCTGAGCATTTTCGTGAATGCATAATGTGTCCGTGTTAGTGTGTCAGTGTGTACAAGACATACTTTCTCCCATCCCTCCAAGGCTTAACGGCGTCGTCCAATCAGCGACAGGCGCTGTTTAGATAAGCCAATGAGGACGCAACTGGATAGTATTCGTTCTTTGGAATCAAAGGCGCTGCACTCCTATGATATTAAAATGCACTCTGTCTTTGTTCATACCACGCCAAACCAAGAGAGAAAGGGGGAGGGCGAGGGGAGAAAAAAAACACACTTCACCAAAAAAAAACTTTTTGTATTCTTCCCCATATGTCTCTGCGGGTGGGCACGCAATGACTCTCCCACTTCTCGCTTTGAAATCTCTGCCACTTCAGCTGCCTCCTTGAGCTTTTGTCAGCTTGAGACGCCGCACCTCGATGAAGTAGGGCAACTAGAGTGCAGTCTACAAATTCTTACCGTCGCCATCTTGGCCTTGTCATTTCCTTTACTTGTTCTGTCCCAGTTTCCAGTGTTATATAGCTGTACATCCAGGTTTTTAACCCACCCCAGTCCATCCTAACTAATCTCTCTTTGCTTTGCTTTGTTTCGACTTGATGTTTTCCATAGCCATTGACCTCTCTGGAATCCTCTCTTCATAGCACATATTGTTAGACTCTTCCTTCAAATTCAAAAAGAAAGAGGTTTTGAGTTATGTTTTCTCTTGATTGATTGAGCCAGTTTTCCGTATGGAGTGGTGATATTATTGGGCAAATGCAGATAAATTTCATGCAGATAAATAAGCGTTCGATAAAAGCCGCAGTGTTTTTTGAAGCCGCCAGAGAGCCGGGCTGCATTGGGTGATAACTTCATCGCAGCGTGGGGTCAGGGACAGGAAGAGAAGCCTGGCTGAAAGGGGATTAAGAGGAGCCGTCGAAGAGCTCTGGACTCGGACCACCTGCCGGGGAGCCCAGGCCTGGTCCGCGCCTAATGTTTCTGATCAGCTATGCCATTGTCTGTGTTCCCCTCTTTTTTTTCTCCCCTCACAAGAAAGAATAGGACTGCCTCCACATCTCCCTGAGCTCAGATTAGCTGTTGGCCCCCGTTTTTTTTTTGTGTGTGTGTTATATACTTGCCACTATTTTGTACCTAAGCTCAGGAATCTGTCGATGTTGCATTCTGTTTAGATATGGAATGATGAAAATATGCAAAAAGGGATAGCTCACCCACATTTTCTGTCATTGGTTTCTCGCCATATATATGTCCTAGTCAAATATGTTGGTGATGCTCTGGAGGAATGGGGCTTTCAACTGACAAAAAAAAGCACAATAAAGTAATTAAAGCAACTTCAATTCCAACAACTAAATTCCAAGTCTACTGGTGCCAAGCCGTAGTTTTTGTCTTTGAATTTAAACTGTTCATTTAAATTAAAGTTCAACCCCATGAAGTTTCTGAGGATCATTCTTTTGAGTCAAATCTATGTTCTATAAATTATCCTATTAGCAAATAGCCCTCTGGAGGAGATAATCATAGAACATCGACTTCAATTTTGTCTGCTTCCTGCACAAAGCTGTTGAAGACATAGTGTCGGAGTTCTTAATTTGTGATACGTCTAAACCACCCATCAAAAGTTTCAAATAATCCCCTTTTTTTATTTTTTGAAAAAAGTGTCTTATATGCTCATTAAGGTTGTATTTGTTTTAGCAGAAAGGCAGTATACAGGAAAAAGAAATGCTGTGAAGTATTCACAATTTAAAAGGTTTTTATTATATTTTAAAATATAATGGAGTCCTGAATGTAGAGCTGAATTAGAGCTGAACAAGCATTGTTCCTGATCCTTTAGAAGTCATTGTAATATGCTGATTAAGAAACATTTCTTATTATTATCAGAGTTGGAAACTGTTTTGCTATATACTACTACTACTACTACTACTACTACATACGTAGCATTACATTGTTCAAAATGTCAGTAAATGTTTAAAACATTATGAAGGATTTCTGTTTCCATTAAAAATAAATGTTGTTCATTAAAAAAAAAAAAAAAGGTTTCAACATTACTAATATTAATCAATCGCACTAAATCAGCTCCAATCAACATTTCTGAAAGATCATGTGTCACTGAAGACTAGAAGTGATAGCTGTTGAAAATTCAGCTTTGCCATCACAGGAATAAAGGGCATAAATAGTTCTTTTAATTGACTTTATATATAGGCCTACTGCATTTTTGATTGAAATAAACAGTGTTTTTGAGCATTAGATCCTTCTTTCAAAAAAAATGTTAATTATTTTGAATTATTGGCTGGTGGTGTATACATATGATGTTAAGGTGCTGTCATTTTTAAAAGTCAGAAGCTTCATTAACTCTTCATTAATAGCTTCATTAATTGCATTGCAAAGAGCAACCAGTATTTTTCTGAAAAAGTTAGTAAATAAATAAGAATTCCCTGTTCTGTGCGTCATGGAAGAAATTCATACTGGTTTGGAACATCATAAGTGTGAGTACATGAAGACATTTAAATTTAAATTTTTGCAGTGAATTAAATGCATGTGTTCACATGTAATTTAGGACACTTGATGGATCACTAACATTTAGCTCTCTCTCTCTCTCTGTGTGTGTGTGTGTATGCGCGCGCACATGAGTGCTTTATGACAAAAAGAAAACTTTCTGTGACCTAATGTGACTCTCTCTTTGTTCTCAAAGGTAACTAATAGAGAATCACGATGAGGGAGCATCCACTCATCAGTGTCTATGGTCATTTTTTATTCATCTTATATATTCACACATTAGCTGGAGGGTCTTCTCAGAATTTATTTTCTCATTTTCTGAGCTGTCCTTTTATCAATGCCAAAGAATATAAAAAGATCATAAAAAATTCATTTATACACACAAAAGCCCCTTTAAACACCTTCCGTTCGCCCTGTACATGTGTTAAACATGTTAAACAGACACACCAGTAAAAATCTTTCCCTGCAATCAACATGTCTATGCATAGAATCTTTCCCCGCACCATTTTTCATGGCTGTGGGCTGAAACAGCTGTAGTTAGATGCATGAATACTGATAGGGCCAATCGTGCGGCGTGGAGTGCAGGTGAACGCTCTGTTTGGCAGTTGCCTGACATGTTTCTTCTCTTTAGCATGTGGAGTGCAGACAAGCTCATGAATAACAGGTCTGATGAATGGTCTGAGCAGGCTTTGCACTAACTTCTACAGCACCTGCTTCTGTGTTGCACCCCACCAAGAAGTGCACATTGTGGGTGTGCTTGACACAAACTTACCAGAATAGCTATTGTGTGCGCTGACAGCTGTGCGCAGTTTTAGACGAATAATTCATCTGTGCTTGATGGAAAAACAGGCATATTTATGTATAGTGCGATCTCAGTCAGCAGCGTATTATGTCAAACTTTTTTTGATGAAGGACATTTATTTCGATATTAAAAACCACTAGAAGGTTAAAAAGATCAGCCCGGCTGACTTGAAATGTACAAATATCTGTGATGATGTAAACACATTTCTATCAGTACAGTAGGCTGCTGCTCTCAGTCCAAGAGCTTCTGGTTTATTTATATATGGCTGTGTTCTAACAAAAAGGCAGGATATTACTCCATAAGGATGATTTCTAAAAGATGGCAGTCTAAGCACACCATAGAGTTAATAAGCATTTTTTTTTTTATGTATTTTTTTTTTTTAAAGCAGCCGACATCATGTTCTGGAACATTCTCTCTCTCGTTTTCTCTCTCTCCTCTCGTAACGGCTGTGGTTGGCCGCTCTCGGCCCGTGCCAACTACCAATAACCATATTCCAGGAAAGAGCTCCACATGTTCAATTATATAATTACATCATCTCAGATTTAGACAGATGTCCCATAATACGTTTCAAATGCAATCAGCCGCACTCGTTCCCCACATAATGCATTTGGAGAAGAAAAATGATGTCCGCTGAGCATAAAACAGATCATATTTGTTGTGTTGGTGCTTCTGTTGCGTGCACTATTGATATTGTTATTATTAGTATCGCCGCAAGCTCCATTTAGTATTTTTGTTAGTAACATCAATGCGTTGTTATGGTGGCTGCTTAAAATAGGCCCTTGTATATGAGGAGCATGTTAATATAAATATATCCACAGCGATCGCGCTCCCTAACTTGAGTCCTGTTGTTATCCTCCAGCCTCACTTCTCGACCAAACTAGTCTTTCCCGCTCAAATCCTGACACTTTTAAAGTGTACTGTATCTCCTCTCTTTGTTCGGCAGACAGCGTACAAATCCCTTGAGCCTCGAGTCCAGTCCAGAGAACTTAGAATGAGTAATTGTTTACTTTAGAGACAAAGCTGAACTGTAGTCATATAATAGTAGTGGATAAAGAGAAAGTCTTTTTATTTATTTATCATTTTTGTCAGCGGTTAAGCCTCTCATGGACACAGTTTTTTGCCACACAAAGGCTGTGGGCTCAGGTTGGAAAGTAGCAGTAACATAATTGGCCCAGTTACTTGACCGTATAGTGGAAAACATAGTTCACTGTATAGGTGGTTTTTGTTTTGTTTACTTTTTCCTCATTTTTAATCTTTTTTTTTCAGATTAGGCATATAATAAACCGGTAACGCATTACTATAAGGTCCCATTTGTTGCCATGCATTAACTAACATGAACTAACAATGCCAATATATTTTTTACAGAATTGATTAACCTTTGTTAATATAATGTCATTTAAGTTAAAAGTGTTTATACTAACAGATACCAAGTTTTATCTTAAAAATGTATTTATTAAACCGTAAGATTAACATTATTGAATGTAAAAATGGTAGCTAACATGAAAAATACCAAACAGCATTTATTGATGTTTAATAATTTCGTCTTGATCAGAGATCTGTTAACATTAGCTCTGTTAACTGACGTGAACATGACCATTTCATTAACTAACATTAATAAAGGTTAATAACTTCTGTAAAATTATATTGGTAATACATGTTAACAAATGAGACTATAAAAGTGATATTGTGAAATGTGGCCTACCTTAGACAGCGTATTTTTGGAGTATAAAAGCTGTGCAATTGAGCTTGTAAACAGAGGCGAAATCATTTCAATAGCATTATTCTTTTAAAGGCCAGCGTTTTGTGCTCCGCTGATGACTGATAAGAAGGAATTGAAACGATTTGAATAAGGCTTTATTAATATTTACCGTTCCCTTCAAAACAGCATCTTGACAGGTTGAAGATAACAACATTGATGAGCAGCTGAATGACAATTGCGTAAATAATATGCCCATCTCACTCCTATTTCAATCTTTTTTTAATATTAATCATAGTAACGATCCCAAAAGGGAGTTGTTGAATTTGGTGATTGAGTCTGACAGGGAAATGGAAATGGTGGCGAAACATTTGAAAGGTGACCTTTACAGAAGAGACTCTTAGGACAGACGGGCACAAAGCGTGTGATTCATTCATAAACCCATCTCCATTTGTCACATCAAGATGTAGAAAAGAGAAAAAGGAAAGGCCTATTTCATTAAAGGTAGATGTCGTCTTCCATAGCGGAGGACGGTATATCAGCTCACCTGCACGGTCACCTCCCATTGTGCTGGAATCAGATAACTCCACATGCTAATCACAACAGCCGGCCCCCCGCTGTGAATAACACCACTGACCACGGCGTTGACGTGTCCCCCCTCGCTCTCTTACTACACACACTCCAGTGGTCAATTACACCCTCAAGGCAGCTCAGTAAATACTAATCATTTCCTCATGAAGATAAAAACTGTCCATTTTTGTTAGCTGTCACTTTGACTCCCCGACAGATCACACGGGTTATTTCTCTAAAGGTGTGGAGTTATGAAAACCACATGCAAAGCTGTTCCACATGGGACGAAGGGAGTGAGTCACATTACGAACATGACGGGATGTGAGCTGAGCAGCCTGAGTCAGAGAAATGTTGTGTAATTAGATCTGATTGGTGCTTTTTTTTTTGATCAGTAAAAACAAACCCTTCCTCATATACAGTGAGTCTGTAAGAGGTCCAAATATCCTCGGGGACTGAGCGGGTCTCAGTCAATGATTCTTGAAACTGCCTCATAAGCAGATGTGCAAAACTCATCATGTTTTCTAGCATGTCTTGTATATGAAGGAAATTTCATAAAAAAAAAGTTTTTTGTTGTCTTAGAATTTTTTGAAGTTTGCACACGTACACGAATTGTATTGTTTTATTATGTTAGTGAACAATGTAATCATTTTATTTAATCAAGAATAAGGTAAATATAGTAATATTGTGAAATATTATTACATCTTAAATTAACTTTTCAATTTTTTTTACAGACAGTAATGCAGTCTTCAGTGTGCATAAAGATCAGGAAACCTTTTATTGATATACATTTTGGTGCTTAGTGCTTAATATTTTTTGTGGAAAACATGATACATTACCAGAGGTTTGTGGTAAGTAAGAGAGGGCAAAAAAATAAAGACATTTTTAATATTGCATAAGAGTTCTATTTCAGATTAATGCTGTTCTTTTGAAATTTCTAAGGATCCAAAGTAAAAGTCATGATGAATCATGATTTTCTATAAAATAGCAACATTAATAATAATGTATCACAAGATCAACATATGCTTGGCCAACAGAGAAATACATTATTTCAGATATGTATAAAAGAACTGCTTTATTTGAATGCATTTAATATAATTAATGAACAATATATAAACTAAGTAGCATATACATTCGCTGCTTGATTAATTTATTCATTGTTCATTAATAAAAGGGATATTTGGAGCATACGTAAAACAAATTTACATATCTGCAAAGAGCCATGTTCTCACGGGGAGCCAGGTTTAAGTTCGGCCTACGTCGTGTCCCAGTTCCTTTCTCTTCCCCTTTATTTTTATGTCAGCTCTATGTCCTATAAAGTAAAGGCTAAAAGCCCATAAATTAAAAGATAATGAAAAAAGTTAGAGAGAGAGAGAGAGATCTCGGGTGACTTTACATTAGTGATGTTTGATAGCAGATGAGTTGCGAGTTGTCCTTATTCAGAGTCAAATTCAAATGTATGAACACCCTAATAATAGGCTTTCAGCAGGTAATATTCATCCTCTGTTAGACATAAGTAGGCCCAATATACGTAGAATCTGAAGGGCTCTTCCCAGCATCTTAAAACTAGGTCGAAAGTCAGCTCTGTCACAGGAGACTGAGAGCAGCCTTGAATTAACATAATGAGACATATCACGTCAGTAGGTGGCAGATTGCATCTTTCTTTCGGTGGCATGTAGCTTGAAAGGTCATCCAAAGCCCCGTCACCAACAACCTCTCAGGGTTCCTGCAAGTATACGGAAAAGTCCCAGTATGGCCAGATTTGCTGTGATAAACCCAGTGCTTTTAGTAAGACGATACGTGTAGCACCCATGTAGGCCTGTACCTCTGGGGCTAAAGCTGGAGCTTCGTCCCACAGCCGCAGCAAGAGCATCAAATTATCCCTCTCTACTACAGCCTACAACAGCCCCTCTGTGGAATGACATCAGCGCCAGTGCGTACCTGCTAGTGATTACTGTCTCCTCAAGCAAAATGCTTCCAGCCATCTATTACTGCATAGCACCATATGAGTTGAATCATTACAACGTTTTCTTTTTGCACTCTGTGCCAACTTACATTAATGGGATCGCTTTTTCCACAGCCCTGTTGTTTTATTTTGCCGACCTGTTGTTTGTGCTCCAAAATTAAAACCATGGCACGGCATAAGTGCGTTGTAATAACGTGATCTCCATTTTCTTCTTGGCTTCCGCCACTTAATTTTTTTTTCTCTAGATCCTTCTTTTAGAAAGCAAGCCTCTCCGCAGGGAAAATTCAACTGAAACTTTATACCTTTCTTTTTAAAGGAATCAAATGTGCGTTCCTTCTCTAAAGTGTCAGTCAAACTCCCACTTGGTGGTCTGGACTTGTGATTGTCCACGTAGAGACTGACGCTGACAGCTATAGCGGTACATGGCAATTATTTTAAGAGGGAAAAGATTACAGTGCTTTTTATCAATTAAGTAATAGTCAGTAAATGGCCATAATGCCTCAGATAATATCCTACCTGAAAGCAAAACATTGTTCCAGTCCAACAGTGTTTGACATAATCTGTCTTTTGTTATTAAATGAAGCGTGGCAAATTAAATCTGATGATTGCTTTGCACATACTTGAAACATTTTTATTTTTTTTTTTGCCAAAAATCATAAACAAAAAAGAGCACTTTGTTTGATCAGCTGCTGAGTTTACATTATGTGTGCTTCATTTATCATCAACATGAATATAGAATATTTACTCACACAGATGAATGCAAAAAGAACTTTAAATTAAATTAAATTAAAATTAAAATTAAAATTAAATTAAATTAAATTAAATTAAA
>JAUCMU010000001.1:16844386-16864173 GCA_032275025.1 Enteromius treurensis
AATTAAATTAAATTAAATTAAATTAAATTAAATTAAATTAAATTAAATTAAATTAAATTAAATTAAATTAAATTAATAATACATTATTATTATTATTTAACTAATTAAATTTTTTTTCTGTTGTTCGAACTTCAAAGTATCCTATTTCCCACAGATTTATAAACAGGACAAGCACTTATTCTGCAATCTTAATGGCATCTGCTACTGTAAATGGAAAGTGGTTTATTGTGTCTGCTTTAACACAAACAGTGCTGGTCCAGTCATTTTTGTAAGATTCCAAAATGAGATCAGATCAGTTTATGATGGCAACAGTTGATTTGCTCTTCTACTTCCTGTGTTTAGACTGGCCGCTGACACACACACAATCTCCCACATGCACATCGCTAACTTTTCAAAGTGCCCCCATCCCACAATATGCCCACCCTCAGCTGGAATCCCCCTGATATGAATGTGTGTCTTGTCTGATTTTCTTTTGTTGTGTTTGTGTTGTCACAACTTCTCACGTCTGATCCAGTACGTGTATGTGCGTGCATGTTTGACCTTCTTGTGAATTGTTGCTTCCAGCTTAGTGTGAACGAGTCAACTGCTCATCATGACAAATCTTACAGGAATGCCACAGAAAGCTGCAAGCCGCCAAACCCCCATGCATCTTGGCTCAACTAGTCCTTTCAGTCATAAAATGTCAGAGAATTTCAGAGTAGAACAACACGCCTGAACTTGAGTTTATTCTTTATTAGGCTACATCTGGATTGCCTCTAAGATGCTGTATTGATTGCACAGGTTAATGAAGAACAAAGTGTGAGGCAGACAGTTGAAAGAGAGCAAGACCTCAATATCCAGGAAAAACAATCAAACAGAAAATCCAAGTGCAACAAAACGAAGAGTAAATATCTAAGGGAGGGGGTAGGTAAAGTCAAAGAGAGAGACTGGAATCATTGTCCAGGACTTTCAATATCTCAATCTACGAGGAGAAAAGGAAGTGGAAATGGATGCATTCCATCTAGTGCTGTCTGTAACATGTGCCAGGTAGAGCGGGAACAGGTTAAATTAATCAGCTGCTCTTGTTGCTCAGCTCAATTCAGATGTAGGTCAAGCACGGACTCATATCTGCAGATGGGGTCAGCCATGAAATATGGTGTGATATTGTCAAATTGATGGAGGTCAGAGAATAAAGGGAATGAATTTATCATGGCTTGTGCATGATACATGGAGCAGCACGGCTCAAGCCACAGGGCAGGCGTTTGCGTTGCCAGAGTGAATGCAGTCTTGAAACACTGTTTTCTCTGCTTACTGGAAGCATGTTATTAAAAAGCTCAGTTTGCTAAATTGAATGGGCGTACTAGATTACGAGGAGCTCCTAAAAATAGGGCCCATGACAATATGGGCGTCAAGTTTTGAAGGGAAGGAGGGATCGAATGTGCTGGATTTGATGGCATGGCAAAGGTTCGCTCCTCACGAATAATATGTGATGCTCAAATATGTAAATCTTGCTATTATTATTATTACTACTATGTATATGGTAGGAAGAGAAGTATTTTAAAACTACAGTGTAAATTATTTATTCAGGAAGTCTTGATTGATACAAAAGCTTTTTTTTTTTCTTTTATATATATATTTTTTATGTGTAACAAAAAACAGATCTGCACATTTCCTCCACCTTTTCCCTTTTCTGCCAAAGCAACACATGAATTTTGAATTTTGTTGTTTGTTTTTGGAAGGAATATCGAGCCGTGGACAATCCAAAGTAGAGTTGAGACAACATTGTTGCTGTGCTCTCCTCTAGTGATGACAACTGCTGCAACGTCTCAGCAGAACATTAAAAGTGGCACATTTCAGCACCAGATCACCTTCCATTACAATACCCATTAACAAAATGAAAACTGTATCTTAAGGAATTAAAATGCTTCCTTTATACAGTGTTATATAAATTATTGTTACAATAAAGTGGTGGTGACCAAACCGTCTGTTTCAAAAATTGTCGACTGCACACAATTTCTGTCCAACCACAGAAATAAAGAGAAAATAAGAAGTTAAGTCCCTGCTCCCAGTGTAACCGATGCGCCAACCTTTCCCCTTTCCTAATTATTACAGTATGTTTTTCAGATGACTACAGATGTTTTCCATTAATGCTAGTTTTGTTGCAATTACGAATGGAAAATAATATGAATGTTGTTGTTCTGTATATGCACACAAACACTTTTCTTATCCATCTGTCTCATCTACCGTATGCCGCTCGTCCTGTCACATTTGCAACATATATGTACGCGTCATGTTTTCGATTCTCATTTCATGTATGCAATTATACCAATGTTATTTCCCCAGCATTGTGTGCTCAGCACTCTGCAAGCTTCTTTGGCACATGAACACACGTAGCCCCCCGTAGTGAAATAACCAGTGATGTGCATCTGCAGAGGCCGATGGTCACGTGACACATCTGGAGGTTTCCAGTTCGATGCCCTAGTTGGCTGGAGATGAGGGGGACCTCACAGCCTAGAGAGAGACAGAGAGAGAGAGAGGAAGGGATGACATTGACTCGTCCTAACACTTCAGTGGCCGTGTGAGGGATGCTCCTGTGGAGGTGGGGGGAGGGCTATTTCTCACTGCCTCGTGGTGCAGGACCGTCAGTGCACTGTCCTAGCGTACATATGCCAAACCGAGACCCTCCCACACAGCCACGGCAGAGCTCCAGACAATAATTAGGAAAGGGAACGCGTCGCGTGTTTGAGTGACGCAGATATACATTAATATGTATTATGGACTATTTATTGCTCTGTGTATCATGTTGCTGTTATGCAGCAGGTAGGACTGAATTGGCATAGCCTTCACAAGCAGAGCTCAGCGCCTCTGTCGGGATATCTACTTCTAATCTCCTATTCTGGTGCAGCGTGCCAGCTGAGTGTCTGTCAGCGTGCAGGACAAGAGGGAAGTTTTGCATTTGTGGACACTCAGGGACAGGATGTGGACGGCTCTTTATGTAGTCAAGCATGGAGGGAAGTCAGGGTCTGTCACTGCCAGCATCTGCTGCCCACTCGAGGCCGCCCCAGAGGCACTGACCAAGCGGCAGCAGTCTCTCTCACACACACACACACACATACTTAAACACACACTGGGCCAGCACCATAGAAGTGGGAAGGAACATGATTTCTCCTTCTTCTGAAGTTTAGTTCTCTGCTGTTGGATTGCGACCCAGAAGTGGGTACGTGCATATATTTAACTTATTTGAAATATTATTTAAAAAGGATTTTTTTTAAATTACATTTTAAAATGTAATTTATTCCTGTGATGGCAAATCTGAATTTTCAGCAACCAATACTCCTGTGGCAAATTCCTTCAGAAGGCATTCTAATATGCTGATTTGCTTCTGAAGAAGCATTTCTTTTTATAATTATCGTTCAAAACATGTTGACCATTTTTTTTACTTTTCTGTGGTCCTCAAGAGTGAAAGTCGTCATAGTTGGTTAAACTTTTATAGTAGTGAAAGTAATAATAATAAAGTTATAGTATAAAATATCATTGCTGCATTCCCATTTTCTCCAATAGCAAAAAACAGCAGCATCAAATCACAATAATATTTCTATGACTTTACAAAAGAGGAAGAAGAATATTAAGGGACAGAATATGTTGATCAGAAGAGAGGAAGATGTCAGATTTGGCAGCATGATTTAATCAAATTTAGTTGTAATATAACACAAAGTATGGTGTTACATATACATACAAACATACATACACACATATACACGTATATATGTGTTCTTGTGTGTGTGTGTGTGTGTGTGTGTGTGTGTGTGTGTGTGCGTGATATATATATATATGTCAGGATACTTTGATTAATAAATAATTTCAGAACATATAACAAACATATAACAATTTTTTTTAACATTAGCAATTTTAACATTATCTCCATTTAATTAATTGAATGCATACTTTCAGAAAAAAAAACATTAAAAAAAAAAAATAATAAATAAATAAACTTTTGAATGGTAGTTTTTGTACGCTGAATGCTTGATATCCTGTATGAAACCTGGGTCCTAAAGGAAAACAAGTTAAGAATGACATCTTTTGTTTGTGTGCTCACAACTTCAGTGCAGCAGGTGAATGGATCTGCATCCTGGACTGCATTTCCCCAATCTGGACCCCCAGGTGTGTGAGTGTGTGTGTGCGTCTGCGGGTTGGATAGTGGGTATGTTTTGGTGTGGGTGGAAAATTGGGCTGTGTGCAAGGGGGTGTTTGTGTCCTGCAGTGGGAGAAAGAGAAAAAGAGAGTGAGAGTGAGAGAGGAAGTGATGAAGGGTGAAAGCTTGGGGAGATGAGACACTTTGATGATGTTAATTTTGGGTTTATCTCACAGATGGTATGAATGATTTCTGTTTGGTTGGAGCTCATCTAGAACACCAGGGGTCCTTTTATCTTTCCTCCGCTTATTTATTTATTTACCTATTTTATCACCGGACCCCCCACCTCCACCCCACATCTTCCTGAACACCACTACAACACTTTTGTTTTGATTACCTTGTTAACATTTCACTTCATTGAAAATTTAGTTCCCTTTGTGTTTAGAGGAGGCTCCATGTGGATTGATTTTGACAAATGGGACGTCTGGTCTGAAGAGCAAAATAACAATCCTCTTTATTGAAAGTGGCTCCTAATGCAAAGTCTGAATGTACGTGAAATTTCCTGTAGAAATTGGCCAGTGGCTGATACCTGTTATAATGATTCGGAGCGGTCAAAAACAAAACTCAAATGTGTACCATCTCTAAAATGGACTATTCTTTATGAACAATGAAAAAAATAAATGACATATTCTGTCACATATCATGATTATACTGCTATATTCTGCCTTTTTGTATGAAATTATTGAGCTGAGTCTAATATTCTGCGTAATAGATTTATTAGATTTTTTTAAATTGTTAAATATAAGTGTATTTGCTTTGTTCACAGTACTGTATAGTCTGTTCAATACTGCATCATTGAAAAAAAATGTGTGTGTATAGATATATATATATATATATATATATATATATATATACACTGAAAATGTCCAGCAGCTGTTTAAATAATCCACAATATTAATATACTGTAGCAAGATTGTAAGGGATGTGTAGATTTGCATAAACGATAGCTAAATCTGTGCATGCTGACTCCATGTGGGCTTGAGTTAACATTGATTTTAAATAATTATTTGTTAGAAAATTAAGAGCCTGCATACAATAATATAGGACATGTCATACAAATGTATGGTTTGAGATAGTTCTCTTAATATTGGAATTTATGTTGCTACTTGCTTGCATCACATTTACTGACAAAGAGAATTATTAATACTCGTTCATTTTGTGCATTTGAATATGCAGAACAAACTATGGGGAAAGTTAAAAAATAAATGATATAAAATATGCCTTTAATAAGAAGAATATCCCCCACAGAACTATTTCGTTATGCATAAAAACTGGAATTACAAATTAAATGTCCCATCTTACAATAGATGTTGCAATTTAATTTTTTGCCCAGGAGTGTGATATAGTCAATCATCCTCTTGGGCAAAGGTATACGGGTCCTCCTTGTTTCAAATATACCTCAGACTTCAGCACAAGCTCTAGATTGTGCCGACATACCACTCCCTTGTACTTTTGTTCTTCTGGGTGTCAGCGAAATTAATAATTCATAGCATTTACAGAGTAACTCTGAAATTAATCCTGACTGAAACTTGAGGAGAAGACCTGATTACATTCATTTAGCTCAGCACATTTAAGCCAGGCTTCTAAAACCCTTCAGGGTTGACATATGACATATGAATTACGGCTAACTTTCTAAACAAACCAAGGTGCGTTTTCATATTAAAGCAACAACTGTTTGTGTTCTTCATACTGAGTTGCTGTGAACTGTATGGACAAACAGTCAAAGGCATCTTTAAAATGTGTGAAACTGTAAATGAAAGATTTTTTTTTCTTTCAAAGAAAATGCTAAAATAGAAATCCGCCATAGAAACAAGGATGCATTGAATTTGCGTGAGTTTGGTAGAGGGTAATTGAGTGCTCTCCTGTCTGCATGAAGTGTGGGGCTGAGGATCTCTTCAGGTGTTTTTAACCGAGAAGCACACCATTCTGGGTTAAGCCAGGTCAGGCACCAAAACTTGCTAAAATTGCAGCTGCTGCTCCTTTCTCTCAGAGTCTTGTGTAGTCACTAAGCTTCACAGGACTTTGTGGAAATATTTGAACTTTTCGTCAGTGTAGGTGCTTGGAGCAGGTGGATGAGGTCAGGGTGCATACGAGGTTTGCTTCAGTGGCAGTGCCAATTTTCACTTACAAGACTGTTTGTGCACTCTTCATTCATCTTCAAGATGGAGGCATCTTGCTTTTGTGTTGTTTTTCCTTATGTTCTAACATTTGGATCATACAGTGTAAAATATGAAAAACCTACGGTCACTTTAATCATCTTATTCTTATTTTTTATTTTGTAATCAGTATATATCATATATATATATACAGTATATATCATTTTAAAACAATATTTTTTGTCCATGCATTTATTTATTTAAAAAAAATGTAAGTGGCCGTGTAATGCACTAGTTATTGTCGCAAAATACACAAAGACGTGTCGGTCAGGGCTTAAGAGTTCTTGTCCTAATAACTCCTCTGCCTCTTTCTTCTCACACAATAAAATAATTTCATTTCAGATCAATATTTCATGTCTACTTATTTATTTGAAAAGTAGCAGTCTGACGAGCATTGTAACGCAATAAACCCCTTCAGGGTGATATCATCTTACCGAGGTTTATTTGGCAATAGAGTGTATACAGTATGTTGGTGTTTGGAGAAATGGATGGTTATGGCACAGTACTGTTGTAATGTGCACCTGCACTGGCTTCGTCAATTTGACAGAATTGGTACCTATTCTAATTTAAAATATTGTTAAATATCATATATTGTATATTGTATTTCAAAATGAACATATATTATAATATAGGAGGTTGAACCTTATCAGACATATGACTTTCAGTACACTGTAAAAAAAAAAATAAATATATATATATATATATATATATATAATTATATATATAATAAAACTGTGGAAAGAAAATGTTAATGTTAAAATATCTAGGTAAAAACTGGAAGCTGCCTTGCAATATGCATTATACAATTGTTAAAATGTGGCATATGTACTTTTACTGTGAAATACTGGGGGAATATATATATATATATATATATATATATATATTCATTTTTTAATAACTACTTTTTAAGTAAAAAAATTGCCTACTTTACACATAAAATATTGGTTTAACAATGTAGTATGTATAATTTTATGTAATGTTACTGCAATTATATATATATTTATATATATATATATGTATATATATGTATGTATATATATATATATATATATATTTTTTTTTTTTTTTGAATAATTAGAATAATTTTTGAATAATTTTATAAAGAGATTCAGGTATGTGTAGCTAAAATATTTCATTGTATTTAATTATATATAGTTTAACGACATTGAAGCATTGTCAGGTATAGCATTTCACCAAATTACCATCCGATAAATCTTGAAACGCCGTTTGCCAGAACAGTTTTGCAATATCTTTATTTATTTATAATTTTAAAAAAAATACAGTAAAGTTCTGGCAGAAACCATTTTGTTTTCACCATAAATTTAACAGAAATCAAATTTAAAGCTAACTTTTAGTTTTTAAAATTATTATACAGGATATGTTTTGTGGTGTTTTGGGTCAGGGCAAGTAATAACTTTGAGCATGCAAAATAACACTTGCAAGCGCTGTGCTGTTGCTCGATGAGAACGAACTTTGCATCCCGAATGAAATCGTGAAACAGAGCCAAACCCATGAGCTGCTTGCAGTCGCTATCAGCCAGAGACAAGATGATGACGACGAGCTTGTGAAAGTCATTCATCAGGGTTCGGCGTTAGTCATGGATGACCCTTCATTTATCACTGATCCGGTGCTGGATACAGACATATAGCGCACTGATTGGACGCAGCGGGGGGACCAGTAGCGCCGAGCTAGATCCAGAGCTGAGGAAACACACTCTTGCGCGAATGATCTGTAATCTCGCTGCGCTTTCAGGTAGACAAGCTCGCGCTCACTCCCGGCTTTGTTGTATCTCTGTGAGGAAACAGCAGCAGCGCGTCTAACTCCGTACCTCGGTGTATCCGGACGGTGGCGGCTGATATTCGGCATTTACGCACATGAGCGCTGGACACATCGATCCCCCACGACCAATCTCCTCCGTTTGTTCTTGTTTTCAGAGAGGAGATAAAACATCTATCTGTCAACGTCTGAGTGACTCTCGCGCTCTCCGGACTATCGTTTGGACGGAAGTCGCTGCTTGAAGCGAGTGAGGAGGACTTGTTTTGCAAGAAACATCTCTCTGTTTTGTCTTTAACCGAAGTTGACCGTCGTTTAGTGAAGTTTTGTCAATGGGATGCTGAAACATATCAACAGCAGGTAAGGACACCGATGGCCTCAGCATGCGCGAACGCAAACTTACACACTCATTACATTTTCGAAGAAACAAAAACAGGGTAAGGCAGGATAATAAAAAAAAAACTTGCTTTCATTTTTTTTATTGTCAGATAAAAAAAATCACTTCACTAATGCAAATTAACATACGGAGTTCGTCGTAGCCTGTAAATTGCATTACTTTCAGAATTGCTATCTTAGTCAAGCGCATGTTGAAGTGAACCATATTAAAGACAGTAGGTACACACAGGTTGTAAATGTGTTCACGTGCGTGAGTGTAAGCTTCACTGTATATCGATAGGAGCACACAGAGTTGAACTTAATCTACTTGACTTCTCCGGTGTCTTTTCTTTTGCAAAAAAAAACAAAACAAAATAAAAATAAATAAATAATAATAATAAAAACTGCATGTACAGCCCGACAGCTTGAAATTAGGTTTCATAATAATAGTAATTTTTAGCTCTAAACATTTGACAACTTCCATGCATTTACAGTAATCTCGTTCAAAATGAACAATACTAGAAGTGTATGATAAACAGATAAAGACGTGAGATCAGCGAAATAATCAAAAATAAAGTCATGTTTATGTAATAGATCTAAAAAAGGAAAAGAATCCTAAAATATACCTGCAATTTACACATTTAACATTTTAACTCATTTCCATTCATCTTACGGCGGAAGATTGTGTATTACAAGCACTTACAATAATTGAAATAATATACAAATATAGTTATGCAAGTAGTTATATTGACATTGTTATTGTATACTGTGAACAGTATTGCAATATCCCTCTGCTCAGATTACATGTGTTCAAGTTGTTTGTGAGTGTTTCGTACAGACTTGCTTTATCTGAGAGAAACTGCTGTGTACAGCATCAGCTAACATTGTGCTGAAGATGTCTCAAAATAACTGTTTTCCAGAAAATCTGTAATCGTTTACTTACCTTCACCTAGTCATTTTTCTTTCACTACAGTTTGCTTAAGCTTTATTCTCAGCTCTGAATAAATGCTCATTGATTGATTACAAGCAAAAAAAATAAATAAAAAAGCTTAGCTGATTCGCATGACCAAGTTTCTTTCCAAGTAAAAAAAAAAAAGAAATGAGACCGTACTCTTTCACAAAACTCACTGGCAGTATATATTTTTTTATTTGTGTAAATGTGTGTCTTCTGAGCTTTTGCATTTTGCATTAAATTTGCTTTGTTGACTTTTTACGACATATTGCTTTGGTGGCTTCAGTGGCAGTAAGGGTTTCTATAAATGACTTATAATGTCAGACTGAGCTGTTTATAATTGAGCCAAACCTCTAAAGTGCATCATGGACGTGTAGACTACTCAAAAACCCATACAGTATCCCTAAAAGCAATAAGATAAAAAAAGAAAGAAAAAAGGTTATCAGTTAAATTTTACTTATGAACACATACCTGGAGGTTATGTTTCGACAGATAAAGAAGAAACGGACATACATGCGCACACACATTGTCTGAAAACAGTGTAGAAGGGAGCATGGTACTGAGGTATCACCATGTACTGTAATTGCACTGAAAGCTGATACTGATGATAGTGATTGGTGAAAGATTCCTGGCCCATCCTAAATGGTCTTTTGTTTAAATGTTAGTGTAGATTGCCCGCTAAAGTCACGGACATGAGTGGACATTGCCTCATGTTGAATCGTGCTTCTGACTGGCCTCCTATGATATGTTTAGGTTTTAAATATCTATATTTAAAAACATGTTTCGGTCTAGTTTAGGCCTTCTACGGGGGATTTTTAGCGATTTATTTCATGTCTGTGTTTTAAGAATTTGTTTCTGTTCATTTGAATTCTCTAGTTTTGGTCTGTAAGGTCGATTTGATATTGCAATCAGTGACAGAGACTCGAAGATTTATATACGTTAAAATTGTTTGAGGTGCAAATATGCATGTTTTACTTTTTGCTTAAAAAACATCATAGGAACATTAGAAAATGCATCTAATGTATTGTGGATGATGCACGTAATAAAACGAGGAGAGATTTAGCATTGCTTGTGTGTGTGTGTGCATGCTGGGAGACCTTTGACTAATCTGAAGTGTAGCCGAAATCAATTTTTGATGTTGCCTTGAACTTGGCCTTTTGTTCACTTGAGAGACAGGGAGGGGGGAGGAGAAACGGACAACAGAAAAACTTAAACTGATTTTATTATTTCACATTAAAGTTGGAGTGATTGATAGGAGCACTTTCAAGCTCTGAAGTGTCATTTATATCATGACAGAAAGAGTTTTTTTTTTAAGACCTGTGGAAGGTGTTTACGCATGTTTGATCTCACATCAAATAAAGGAGCAAGAAGGCACCATTTGTTACTGTAATGATGCTAATATTGTCACATATAGTGGCCCTCTTTCCCTCATAAAGGCCAGTGCAGATGTTATTGGCTGGGGGTTGTCATGGTAATGGGAGTCACAGAAGCTGGATTGATTGACAGAACCTGTCCAGTGTGGCCAGATGTTTTATCATCTCCTTGTTGCTTCTGCTTTCACACCTGCTTAAAAGTCTGCATACATATCATTTCATTATTCAAAGCCCAATTAGTCAGTGTCTTCGTTTTAATCATTCCCTGTCAATGGGAGGCATGACAGCTAATTGCAGAAACATTTATTTTCATGTAATTTCATTTTCAAGGCAGTAAGACTCTAACATGATTAATAGTTGTCAGGAGCACAATGATTGGGAACAGATAAATATGCATTTACCTGCTTGTTAAATGCAATGCATGAACAACTGGGAGTCGGCATTTCATGTACACACAAACACGCATATGCACACACCAACGAGGCCTGAATGGCATGTAACACTTGGAGCAGGCTCATTGCTGCCCAGCCATGCTTAAAGACGGAGACACTGGTGTTTTTGCCGGCAACCCAACACCAACTCAAAGCTCACTGATTTGAGTGCACATGCCAAACGACAGCCGGGGAACCGCGGGCTTCGTGCCTCTTACGCCGTTCTTTTGTGTGCTTGCTGCATAGGTGCATTGTAATATATCAGCAAGAAAGGTGAGGAAGCAAATAATGTTTGTGACTTGCGTGACCGGATGGAATGTTATGCGCAACCTATGCAAGGCTTAATTAAAACGTCACACATCAGCTAGAACGTATTTATGTGCCTCTGTTGTGCCGCTTAATTGACACTGAGGGATGCACTTTCACTCGTCTGGTAACAGTCGGAGTGTGCTAATATTTCAGAGAAGAAAGGAATTGTCTGTGTTTAAGACCCATCCCCTTGACCTGGACTCTTTAATGCAAAGCCTTCTCTTTTAAGTCTGTCACTCTGATTTATGCTCAACTCCTCAATGCATTGAAAACGCAGAGAATACTTCAAATAGGATTATACACAGGCGCGCACACACTGGTTGCAATCTACTCTTTAGAGTCGGCCAGAGTGTAAATAGTTTTTCAATGGTAAAACGGATTGCGAACTGTCTAATAATGGCGTTACAGTCAAACAAAACAAATCCATTCGCATGGAAACTAGCAAGGAGTTGTTAGGGGAGTGTGACGCTGCTGTACCGGACACCTTTTTTCTCATTGTCGTATCCCAACAGACTATGTTGACTTGCCTGCAGAATGTTCAGTAGACGGGGGCTGCTTGTGTTTGCTGGGAATTTGACGGAGAGCAGCACGGGTTCCAGGAAATAAGAGGTTTGAGTTTGTTTCAGAACAGCTGAACAATGAGGGAATCCATTTTTCAGCGTTCAGTAGGGTTTTGTGTTTGTGTGTCTCTAGGTCGCTGTACTGATCGGTTTATTTTTCAGAGGGGCGAAAGCCGCTCGCAGCCTTCCAGAAATTCTTTTTTTCTCCCCGCTTTTAGAGAGAAAAGAGTGGCGGATGACCTCTCCCTGTGAGCCGCTATGAAAAATTCATGGTCTCCTCCCTCTTCGAGCCATTATGTCAACATCTAAAAATACTTTATTTCACACTGGCGCCTCTGTGATGGTCAATGATAAACAAACTGCAAAAACCACCAGCTCGAGCTGGCAACACTTTGGGATTGGCAAATAAATAAATCAAACTTTCCAGTTGCATCAAAAAAGTTGGACCGATCTGGTGTGTTACATGCAAGCGTATGTCTTTTTGGTGAAATATGCAGTGCGACCAGTGCGGAAGACGAAGATTGTGTGAATTCTGTCGAGTGTGAAACAGGGAAATAACCGACAGCTTTTAAGTAGGCTCCACCTCCAACCTTAAATCTGTTATGTTTTTTTCTTTTTTTTCTTCTATCTTTTTTCCATCTTGTGAAAATGTTATTATATTTATATTTGACAACAGTTGTTATACAAGGCGGGTTCGGTGTTGTTATGCTGTGCTATAGGATTTGCTGTCGAGTGCCCTCTGCCAACTGTGGAATTATGCGTGCCAAATAAATGTATGATAGTAAAGGAAGACTGAGTAGTCAATGGTACTTGATTCATTGAAGTATTCGTGTCTGTTTTTGAAGGCGTTTGGCAATTATTTATAGTATAATAGAGATAAGGATCAGAATGTGACAAGTTGGAGTCACATCCAGATGCCTGACTTTTTTTTTTTTTTTATAGTTTATGTACTCATTAATTGTGCTTTTACATCAAATGACTACTGAATAAAACAAGTGCATTTTTAGGTAACTTTGGATTTTGTATTAAATACAAAGAACATTTCATTCATCCACTTTACATTCCTTGACATTAATTACAGCTGTTTCTCTGATTATACCCAGTATTTGTTTAGAAAAGTTTGGGAGCAATAATACTATTTAATGTTTTGGAAAAAAGTCTCTTAGGTTTACCAAGGCTGTATTCATTTGTTCATTATTCACAATAATGACATTGTGAAATATTATTAATGTGTTTCATTTTATGATTAAAATATTTTAAAATGCAATTTATTCATTTGGTAGTATTATTCCAGGCTTCAGTGACACATGGTCCTTTAGAAATCATTGTAATTGTGCAAGTAAAATGTCTTGGTTTTGTCAGTGTTGAAAAACCGCTTAATATTGTTTATATACTTTTTTTTTTTATTGAGTAGAGATCTTTTGTAAAATGTTTTTGCAGTCCCTGACCAAATGAATGCATCCTTGCTAAATCAAAGTTTTATTGTAATCTATTTTAAAAATATCTTACTGGCCACAAAATTCTGAACAGTAGTGGGCGTGCACACGTGTGTCTTTTGTAGTTCTTCTATAGTTCTTCTTTTTTCCGCAAGGTTAGAAATTCATTCCTGATGCACTTGTCCTCTCCTATGACTGAATGTGTGTCCTAGTCATCTGCTCCGTTTGTATGTACCTGTGCGTCCTTCGTGGAGCGCTGAGTTCGGATTGGCTGACGCCATACCTGGCGTCAGACACTTTTCTAGAGTAGGACAGTCTGTGTGTCCGTACCTTATGACACCCACCTTACGAGGCTTCACCTTTTAAGTTCTCACACGCTCCACTCCGCTGCAGCAGGGCTTCCCATCACAGGCGGTCTACTTCTTCAGTGACCTCTTAAGACCCTAATTCATTGGATTCGAGTGCCAGGTACGCTTTGTACTCCATTTTTGCAGTTTATCACGGTTGTTCGGCCTTTACTAATAAATCTGTCGTCCGTTTACACCGTCAAGATTTAATAATGTGAATTTTACAGTTTAAAATGCTTTCACTGCTCAGGATGTAACGCAATGCCTTTAGTGATAATTTACCAGGCAATAAATGATTGAAGGGAAAATACTTATTTGAGCAAGTCAGCGGTCATAGTTCACCAAGCTCCAGATGCTGTGATATTTTATACTTCATTGTTCCCATTTTGTTCTCATGTGTCCTCCTGTATCTTGTTGGGCATCCATATTTTATGAATGCCGCAGTAAATAAAATGGAGGCCGCTGTGTGTAAGTGTGTGAGGATGTTCGAGGGGGTGATGTAAACATGAACCCTGCTCTCCCGTGGCGGAAGAGGGGTTCGCGCAAAGGTCTTTCTGGTTCTTGGGGAGGCCATCAGTCTTCTCTTTTGTCACTGATACAGCCAATCCAAACCCCCCCGCAACTCCTTTCGGCTTTCTTGGAGAGGATTCAGCATTCCTGCGGGCGCAGCTTTGTGACCGGCATGGCCAGCCCCACGTAACCTTTTAAGTCCAGCTGCAGCGTTCCACGGCAGATATGTTCATTAAGGAGAGGAGAAAGGCTTTTGTCTCCCCCGTCAGCAGAGACTGCGGGCAAGCAGGGTTTTTATTCACATAACCACCCACTTGATCTCACAGCAGCTCAGGTGGAAAGGTTGTGCCGATTTTGATGTGTTTTTCCCGCTTTGTCATTTAAGAAGGCTAAATTATAGCCATTTTACATTTGATCAAAATCAAAATTCTCACTTGGTTCCTCTCTCCAGTCTCCCTTCAGCTGGGCCGTTTTTTTTTTGTAGCCGCTGGACAAATTTATCCTTCGATATGTTGCCTGAAAGTGCTCGGTGCACCGTAATTTACCACATAATTTATAAGCTCCTTTTGCGTTTTTTTGGAGCTTGAGTTCCAGAAATTGAAACAGAGCAGTCTTCTTGATAGCTTTCTTTGGATTAAGATCACGGAGGTGGAGAGGCCAGGATGAGGGATTCGTCTTTCTAATGGCTGTGATGAAATTTTTTGCCACTGTAATTTATATGCATTTCAACATAACTTTATGAGCACTTACTTTTGGAATGCAGTAACCCCCTTTTCCCATTAGTTTCAGCTTTACAGGAAGTCCCACTCAATATTGCTTTAAATACCATATGAAAACCACCAAATTATAGAATTATATTTTCCCCTAAGTGAGGAGGTAAAAGGGGCCGTCATATATAATTCATGCTGAAAGATTTCTGTAACAAAGGCGTCTGAATAAATGTGAAGAACACGAGAGGTTGACTGGCTGTGCTTGCATGCTACAGAACATGGCAGGTAGTGTCTCTGGCCAATCAGATCCTTTAGCTCTCTATACGAGAGAGAGAGAGATAGGAGGAGGGGGTGAGAGACACATGAAAGACGTAATGAAGGTTAGTGAAATGGAGAGCAATACATCTTGCACATTGAGCTCGCTACTTGTTAAAGCGACAGGGCCTAACCAGAAAGGAATTTGCTTGATGGATGAATTTTACCCGTCTAATGGATACAAGCACTTGAAAAATGAAAACATCGATCCGTTCCCCAAGTTTTTCCATCCCTCTAATGAGAATGGGTGTTACGAAAGATTTTGAGAGGGTAGCGGGGACAGTCTTTTGCCCGATGATTCGGAGCACATGTATCTCGGGTTTCAGTCACAGCTGAACTGCCTCTCTCTATTGTATATATTATAGGAGGAAGAGAGGACGCTCGATTTGTCTCTCTATTGATGTGCAAATTCAGAATGGGTTAGATATTTCCTCTGTCATTTTGCTTGAGCTTTCTTTGAACCTTGTTAGCCCCCGTTCAAAGTAAAACAAAAATATATTTTTCTGCTTGTTGCTATGGATACAGTAGTTTACTCATGTTAGCTAACTTCACAATGCGTTTTTGTTTTCGAATTTTTATGGACATTTTAATTTGTGCTTTCGTTATCAATAGATCAGCGCTTCTTAACTAATGGGTTTCGACTCAAAAATGTCCGGCGGGTCTTTTCTAACAGGGTGCCAGTTTGATAAAGCGAAATAAGTTGATTTATCGACTTGTAAAATTAAGGAGAAGAAACTTCCTTTTTATTTTATTCTTTATTGTTATTCATTATTGCTTTTTAGTTATTTTGTTGCTGTCCAAAGCCATCCTTCAGGTCAAACTCTTATTTTTGCATCACTGACCTAAAGTTTCAAATATTACATATGAATTTCCAAATTATATATACATTTTCACCAAATCATTTTGCATATTTATAGGATGTGCTGTTGAGATATTATGGTAATATTTATCAGGTGATAGCAATAAATGTTAATTGTTGTTGTTTTTTGTCTGTATAACAAATAATTTAATTTAAAAAATGCTATGTTTAAATTTTAGCGACTGTGTGGCTCATGATATTCAATATTCAAGATACTTCTCACATTTTACTAATTGCAAAAATGTACAATATTGGTCTTAAAGCAAAAACAAACAAAAAAGTTGATGTAGCGAACACGCACAGTCACACACACACACACACACACACACACACACACACACACACACACACACACACACACACACATATATATATATATATATATATACGTCTCTTGTTGTAACACCTACAGGAGAATACTGGATTTACAATGTAAAGATTTTATTAGTGATCATTATTCGGTCCGATTCTTTATTGCATATTGGTTGGTTTTTGAAACAAGCTAGATTCTCTGTAGTCATTTATACATTTTTACAAATGCACTCTTGAGAAAAAAAAAACAAGAAAAAAAAAACATTTAGGCTACTTTGCACTACATACGAAAAAATGCATGTAATAGTTAATAAAAATGTATTGAAATTTAAAAAAAATCATATTCACATTGCACTGAAAAATAATCACTGCTAACTCATAAGCTCCTTCCTTCTTTATTTGACTTTACAGGCTGCTTATAGCCTACCCTCTCCCTGTATTTTATTTAGATATCCCCTTGGATTCTTGGCGCTTCAGTGGTGTTGCAGTATTCTGCTGTAGAAATGCACCGGTGGCGGCGCTGAACGCAGATGCCATGACAGCATGATCTGTGTCTAACGGGAGAGGGTGTAGTCTACATGAAACCACAACACTGATGACAATATATGCTCTTTTAACTGGATCTCGCAAAATAACATCGTAGAGGAAGCGCCTATCGTATTGCGGAAGGGGACAGTTCTTTTGTTTATCTGGGAGAGATCCGTGCATCTGGAGTACTATAGGTAAGGTCGGAGGATGTGCAGCATCATTAGGGGCTGAGGATGAAAGGCCGGATTCGCATTAGATTTAGATCACATTTCACAAAATATTAGGCTTAATGTTTTTAATACGTGTAACGATTTCTTGAACAGAATACTGAGCTGTTTGACATGCGGTTAAATTACGCGAATCATCTCATATCGGATAGGTTTCTTAAATTGAACTACGAAAATCAATATGGCTAAATATTTGTGAATCCGTGTGTTTGGTTCTTGCATTGGTTACTGATGTCACATTGATGTCTGTTTTAAATAAGGAGAGAAAGACAGCAGAAGGCGTCTCTCGGTGCTGGTGCGACAGCAGCTGATAACTCCATCCCCAAATCATTGCTGCTCAGTGCTGCTGAGTCAGTTATGATCGTATGAGGCAGACACACTGTAGGCCCGTTTTAATTCAAATGTACCAGACATAAAACTCACAAAACTATACTTGCATGCTAAATTCTATTGTTCATGAACAGTGTGCGTGAATGACGCGAATGCTTGATTTTACGGTTTTGTAGGCTCTTTGAAACAAACAAATTAAAGATTAATTATTTGTGAAGGCTAGCTTAAATACCTGCGTTCTGCTCATATTCATCTATCAACTATACTTTTTAGTATGTATAGGTCTGTTCAATAAAAAAGTATATAAAAAAGTGTATATATAAGTGTATATATATATATACACACACACACACACACACACACTTATTATTATTTTTTTGTTTTGTTTTTGTTTTATGCAACAGACATGTACATACTAAAAAGTGTAGCTACATAGATAAATTTATTTATCTGCAGTGTAAATCTCAATTACTTCCTCTTTCACTACCTTTCATTACAGCTGCATGGAAAAGTCTGGTGTCCTTTCAAAAATATTATTCCGATGTCTAGACAGCTTTATTATTTTTTTAACATCGTCAGCAAATATGCAATGATTAAGCATCCATTTTGTGAAGATCATTTGCAAAAACCGAACTACAGTTAAAACAAGAATACTTTATGTCTCTGTCTTTGGGTGAATGAAGTGCTGCACAATTGTGAGGATAAAAATAATGACAGGGTGAATTCTTAAAGCCTTAACTGAATTACATGCAGTAGTGTGTACCAGATCAATCAGTGCTGTCTAAAACTCCCCCCAAAAAATCTGTCTTACATTTTCCACACTTCTGTTGTCATTCACTGGTATAATGGAACCAACCCAGTCGCACGGCTAGTCGTGACAATATCACGAAATAGGCATAAAATCTATTGATTCGTGTCAGGGTCACGAAAATTACGTTATTTTCGTAACTTATTTGAATACTTTCATTACATTACCCCACTAAGGTTTTCATGCAGAATATACTCAGTTTTTTTGGTGAGGATTGTTTTAAAGGAATTGTCATTAAAAGGTGAAAATAACTGGTTTTGGCTAATAATTGCACTGCGTTGAATTTAACCTTTTGTTATATCGAACTGTGACATATTTTGTATAGGGTCCAGTAATTAGCATTGCCTTATCATTTTACCTATTAGTGTTTATTGCATGATGATATAAGCCGGGAGATCAGCGAACACCGAGCCCTAGTGGATTGAACCCTAGCGAGGACTGAACTCGGCGTCCGGCTCGAACTCCGCTCTATAATAGAAACAGTAATGTGTTTGAAGTTTTGCAGATTGATCTAAAGAATGGTTTCAATACGTGTACCAGGCTGTGATATAATATGACATCATAAGCTAATAAAAGCTAATTTCTCATGACTAAAGAGATTACTTATGTATGTAAAACATGTATGTGTTTTACCTCTGATATTAAAGTATTACAGTCTTTCATTTTATGTTTTTATGTTGTATGCCACAGGATGCAAAGGGGTTTCTCTGAGAAACAAAGATGAGCGTGACATCATGGTTTCTGGTCAGCAGCTCTGGTACTCGTCACCGTCTGCCACGGGAAATGATCTTTGTTGGCCGGGAGGACTGCGAGCTAATGCTGCAGGTAGGATTTTCAGCTACTATCTATCTATCTTTCTCTCTCTCTCTCTCTCTCTCTCTCTCTCTCTAAGTGGTCATACCATGTTTGCACTCATTTTAACCAGGCTGTAATTCAATAAATCACTGGGCTATGTAATCAGATGGGCTATGTTATTAGATGTTAATTTGGGGGTTTTAGTGAAAATGGCCAGATTAAAGGAGCAGTTAAATTGGAGTTGGTTTGGATGTTGCTCATGTTCTGGATGGGAATAAATTATTTCAGAACACAGTCGGACTACTACCATGCATGCAGAATGTGCTGTGGCTGGTCAAGGAAGGACTAGTAGACTAGTAAGCATTTTTTTAAACAAGCACTCTCATGCCACACATTATGTTTTCACGCAATACAAAATACACAATAGAGAAATGAAATTGACAACGCACCGACAGATAAGACAGAGCAGGTTACTTTAGGTATGAATGAAATTCACAGGTTTCAAAGTTT
>JAUCMU010000001.1:16864273-16914933 GCA_032275025.1 Enteromius treurensis
CACACACACACACACACACACACACACACACACACACACATATATATATATATATATATATATATATATATTTATTTTTAAATTTTTTAATGGAATGAACGTTTATTTTCAGATAAGAAGCAATTAAGTACAACAAAGAAAGAAAGATTGTATTGCTCTTCTGGCAGATGAGCTGTGTTATAAAAACAAAGTTGAAAAAGAAAACAAGTGAAAATGCCTATTTATTACAGCGGTCACAGCTTGTATTTCTTCTGTACAGGCTCAAAGCGCTGTGTCTTTATCTGTCCCAATTGGTAGGCGATTGGCTGTGGTCACCGAGCAGACGGGGTGAGAGCATGAGGCCATGATGATGATGGCGAGGGCGGAGAGACGTGAGATCCAGAGCTCACTGGGTGCGTGAGCAGGCCGGGCTAAATGTCACACACCTCGCCCCCTCCACACACACTTGTGTGGTGCTCTCATGGCACACTGTTAATTAATCTGTAGCTTCCAGCCAGACGGGCACAGCTCACGCAGCCAGCTGGGAGATGCTTTAGACCGGGCGTGCACTCCCTCTGATGGCTCACTCTGCTGGCACTGTCTGCCAGTTTACATCAGGTGTGTGTGGGTGTGAGCTCTGCTTGGGTGGGTGTAGGTGTGTGTGTGTGTGTGTGTGTGTGCACCTGGTATTTATCACCTTGGTCCCCACAAAGATAGGAATACCAAATAACATTTCTTAGGTCCCCATGAGGAAACAAGCTTATAAATCACACAGAATAAAGTTTTTTAAAAATCTAAAAATGCACATTACTGTAGGTGAAGGGTCAGTGTAGGGCAATAACTCATACAGTTTGTACAGTATAAAAAACATTATGCCCCATAAAACATGTAAACACAACGTGTGTGTGTGTGTTTAATTAAAAATTAGAGTGAGGGAAAAACATTGATTTCCTGGTCATTGTACAATGGCCTGGACTGAATGGTCTGCTGAAAGGGCAGAAATCCAATTTCTTTGGGAAGAAGAGAGGATGTTTCCTATAAAAGTTGCTTTCACTAATGAAACTGAATGCAAACCTTAGGATTAATAGAATATTTTAGTTAGCACCTTATTTAGTCAAAATGTATCTTTCTGGGTGATTTTGATTAGGTTTTTAAGAAAAGCTGAATTTTAGGATGTATTTTAAAGCGACAAGTCAGAAGGCGCTGTCTTTCGTTATGAATTTACCACAGGTAAAAGAGTTTTAGGCATGATGGAAGCAGAGTGCGTTATTATTGAATTCAGATGATCTGCGGTCTTTGTGGCTTCATCGTTGCTCATCCAATCAGATTTTAGAATATAAGAACAGAGCAACATTTAAAAAAGCGCAGCTGCAATCCATCAGATGCTACTTTAATTTAGGCTTAATTTAGGTTTTGCATTTTCCTTCAGAATACACTCATCATTACTTCAAAAACATAAACTAAACTAAGCCTCGAAATAGTGCTTCAAATTGTGCTCAAAAACACAAGTGAAAATATATACACTCGTAGCTTTAATTAAAAGTAGCTTGCTTATAACTGCACATGTTAATGTACTTATTGTCCTTTATGTTATCCCACCCACATTCCTTAAAGAATCAGAGGAGGTGCTGGACCGCTCGCTGTTGCCTTCAGCACCATCCAGCTGTAACCCGCCAGTAACGGGGAGATAATTTCTTCTGCAGGGTTCAGTGACTTGCTCAGCGCACTCCTCTGTCATTAATGACGGAATCCCAGGCGAGTGAAGAGTGAAGGACAATGGGTACTACATTGAGACAGTTGGCTTGCGACGCATTTGCATGGCACTAAGTGCATCTCAATGTAATTAAGATGGACGGCAGTACAATGTACATTAGACTGCAGTCAGATTCACTTTATGAGCTGAAGACACTGATTGAAGCCACATAGTAATACAGTCGCTCATAAAACAACTACTTGTGTGGTTTGACAAGTTTTTTGACATGAAAGTCGCAACTTTCTTCTTGGACATCAGTTACTGTAGGTATTTCAAATTAGGGTGTTTTCACGCTTGTTTTGGTTGCTTAGGTCTTGATAATATTTATTTTCCATTCATGTTATGCTTTTTTAATATCAAGTTACTAGTTTTATCAATGTTTTTTTTTTGTATTATTTTTGTATCAGTTTTAGTTTATTAATACATCAAGTTAAACTAAATTAAAATGAGAAATGTTTCCTTGGCAACTAGCTAAAATAAAAAAGAAATGCTATATTGAAAATTGGTGTTATATTGAAATTGGTGATGTTTATTTTTTATTCATTATTTAGTATATTTTATGGTATTAGTATTTGTTTCAGTTAACTGTAATAACCCTGATGCCAAATAATTTTGGACTTTGAGCATAGCACAATGATGACACGCAGAAGAGATGAACTGCCTATTTTATTTTAATAAAGAAAAAGTAACTGCAAACAGAAATTCAAAGCTTTCCCTTCAGTGTTCTGACTCAGTTTCAAAGGTTTAATTCGCAATTAAAAATGTTAAATATAAAAGAAATTATAACAGAAATGTAACACTTTTGTTTTCTCTGTACAGGCTTTTTTTTAAAGCCGTAGGCTGTCAGTTGATTAACCTGGGGGTCGGCAAACGCATATATGCTCCTGATGACGCCAATAAGAACTTAAATTGCACACTGAGTTTTGATCGTACAGATAAGAGCAATACATCAATCGAATCAGTGAAGGGTCTACTTTAATTTGTATACACATATAATAACACAACTTTATGCATTTAGAAAATGAAGAAAACAAACAGGGTGCGCTGCCTGCCACGTTGGTCTGCGTGATCTTCATTTAGAAACGCGTCACTAAAATGAACTGAAACTCAGCGAAAACTCCACAAAGAGACATGAGGGTTATATTTGTAGAAAGATTAACACGTCTACTATTACACTAAGCAAGTCTTATCGAAAACAAATATTCTGTGATAAAGTAATATATATGAAACCAACGCGATGTCCAGTCTTTCGTCTTTCAGATGATCAGATACATGAACCACTGATGAATCCTAAAGACTTTCCAGCTGTCTCCTTCAAGCCGTTTACCTCTAGGAGCGCTGTGCCAACATCAGATGTTTAACGACACTGATATTCTATGATAAAACAATTATTTTTTTTGAAAAGCAGCAGCAAACACTTAAATATGTAGAGGTTTCACTAGTTGAACAGAATCTTTTTTACGGATTGACTGTTCACATCTCTGTAGTAAGATCAGTGTGCTCAATAATGTGTCTTTGACCTTTATTATGTATTTTTTAATTATAAATTATTAATTTATTTAAGATTTAAGATTATTATTAATCTTCCTATCACTTTTGTTATAGTAATGTTCAATTGAGTGGAGGAGTTAAATCCACTTAAATAGAATCTGAGTTTTTTTTTTTTTTTTTAAAGAAGCCTAAGTGTGTTGCATAGGATCTGTCCGTTTTCATTCTCTGGTTTGACACAATCTAATGCAAAGTCAGATTATTTTAATCCATTGTTGTGTTTTCAGTGCTTGCCATGTTACACTGTTACCCCGATTGTGCTTCGAATACCTGGACGAAGGTGTTTTCGAAACACTCAGTATTTTTACCCTTTACCCAGTTTTACCCTTAACATGCATTTTTGGAGGTTTTTTTCATCACACACCGTCTCAGAGGAGTGACTGTGGTTTAGGTGACTGTGTCGTATGTTGTGAGATGTACAACTTTTCATGGAGACTGTAAGTGAAGCGCTTTCAACAGCCTTTCATCATTCCCGCCCCTCCCATGAGCTCAACACTCCAGTTCCCTCTGATAGAGTCTTCTTTTCCCCACACTCCTTTCCTGCATCTTTGCCTTTCTTTCTTACCGTTGACATGGCGACAGCTTGTAAGCTACAGGTGTCTGTGTTTGCCAGAGTAATGGTGGAAATAGACTTATAGTGTGCTCAATGAGAGCAAATAACCATTTCACTAAACAGAACTGATTAAAAATAAATAAATAAAAATTCTTTTTAGAAACCAGTGCTTGGGTTTTGAAGGTTTGCATGTTTTACTTGAATGGCAGTGGCTGCATTAATGTCAAAAAGAGTAAAAGATTGATAGTGCCTTACTCAGAAACCGCTACCCCATAGCACAGTTAAATCAGCATCTTAAAACTATTAACACACATCTTATTGCTTAATTTGAAACACAAACAACCCTCCTCTTTCTTTTGTGGTGTTTCTCTGTCTCTCTTCACAATAAATCGAAAAACTCCTTTGGTTAAAAACCACAAGCAGCATGATATGATGTATGTTGTTGTCTGTCGTGCAGCGGAAGAGTCCCACGGCGCTCTAAAATATTGTTGACATCAACAATTCTGCATTTGTTCTCAATTTAGTTTTTTTTTTTTTTCTAACCCTCCCCCTTTTCGTTCTCCCAAGTGGGCACGTTGACATTTTGAACAAAATCAGGCCTGCCACTGGTGCTCTTACAGTAGTAATTAAGAGGAGGGTCTGTCATATCAGCGTTCTGATTCAGTCTTAAAAGAGTAACCACTTATCCTAATCTGTGGAGGCAAGTTTTGCTAAGAACACAAAAGTAGTTGACTTCGTTGTTTTATGTAAGTGTTATCTGCAGCCATTGAGTTTAGGTTCATTCTTATGTTCATTCCTTGTTAAGCAAAATAAAATATATCCAACACATGAATCAGTGCAAATTAGTTTGAATAAAGTTCAAATTGTTTTCAGTTTACACATCTGTTATGATACCTTTACACTAGTGAATTATTATTTATTCTTACAATAGCCTTGTAATTTTTCCCCCTTTTAAAATTGTGCACATTTAAATTTTATTAAGGCATAAAACATTCGTCGTTTAATTAATGAAGATTTAATTTATTATTGGAAAATAAAGAGGATTTTATATTACAGATTAAATCACTAAAGAAATACAGTTTTATTAATTTTTGTTGTAGCCTGTTATGTACATTCTATTAAACAATAGTAATGTATTTCTGCTGCAATGTCCAAACTGCACTTTTATTTTGGTGAAAATGAAATGGTCAAATGCTCTTGAAGTAACCCTTGGAGAAGTTCTGGAGATGTTATTCATGTAGCCTAATGCATATATGTCCTCATTAAATGAGACGCAAGACGTTAATGTCCCCGGAAGCGTCAAGCACATGCTAGTAAACAATAATGTGCTTCTGCACTACATTAACACAGAGACTCGCAGAATCTTTTTTGTGGTTAAATATTGACAAATACTATTGAAAGCGGAGTGTGCTCACTTGTGTGTGCGGCATGTTTATGTGTGTTTGAGTGTGTGGCGGTACTGCGGCGTGTGCCATACAGAAAGAGCAACTTATTGTGGAGACAAATAACGTGCAGTCGTGTTAATAATATAAATGATATAAGGTTATTTTACACACTTCTGGTCAAACACACTGGCTAGTGCTGCAGTCTTATGGGCTCACTGACGTTGTTGAGATTAACCCCTTTAGGTATCGAAATTAGGTACCGAACGATGAGACGTTGTTCGATACTCTGTTGTATCGAGGCAATTCGGCCGGTACCTAAAAAGAATCAAACTCGATTCCCAATAATTAACACAGCCATTTGCAACAATGATCAAAAAAAAAAATGTTTTTGAGCAACAAAACATCATATTAGAATGATTTCTGGAGGATCATGTAAGGTACAGTAATCAGTCACTGCTGAACATTAAACTCCACTATCATGTGAACAAATTGCATATTTTTATAACGTTTATTATGATATAATAATAAAATAATATTTGTGTTTTTATAGTTAGATTTTTTTACTGAATAAAATACTAAAATAGATAATAGACTTTATAAAACTTAACAATTTTCTTTTAGTATGACCTTTTTTAAACTGAACTTTTAAAACAGTTCAGACCAGACTTACATTACCTTAAAATGCCCTTATAAGCCGCTCATTGTTAAAAAGAGCAAAAGTACTGCCCAGAACCCTTTTTTTTTTCAAGAAACGCTTGACATCTTAGAATATTCAAGCATCAGCATCTAGAGCTCACCTGTTAAATAGAGAGCTCTGATAACAGCGCTCAGGGCTATAGTTGTGTTTTCTAATCTCGTTTGACCTTTTGAGAGGTGAGTGACAGGTAACAACTGCGAATGATTCTAGTTTTGTGAAATGTGCATAACAGATCGGATGCAATGGAACAGTTAGCTTTTCACTCCGGTAAGGTCATTATTGCCCCCCACCCCCACCCACCTTCTCCTCATCGCCGTCTTTTTTTCTTTCACTTCCTGCTTGCTCGCCATCCCTGCCAAGGCCCTCAAATGGATGTACTCCATTATCAAAATTCAATTTTTGCCTTCATCGCTGTGGTCCTCTCGTAGCAGCGCGGGCTATTCAACCAATCCTCCTCTCTGCCTGTCTCATCAGCATCTGCTGCAGGAGGGCAAATAGTCTTAATTGTGTTTGGTGAGAAGCGACCACCGCCTGACTAATGAGCCCTACAACCCCGCAGAGAAGCAGCGCTGCAGCAAGCACCCCAGCATCTCCAACCCTCTGATGACTTTCCACCACAGGGACTGCAGGGTCTGGGTCATGCTGGTGGGTCAGGCAATCTGTGGTTGGGTAATTGTCTCTCTCAGTACTTAGGGTCTGATGAGCAAATGCGATTACAAAATGGACCCCCTCTACTTAATGATGGTTCTGTGGAAAGTGAGCCCGTGTAGGTGTGTTTGTTCCTGTCTTTTCTGGGATATTAGTTACCACATCCACTTTCTGAAAAATTGGTTCACTACTTCCATACTCTTTATAAACAAATAATGATTTGATTTGATGTTTTAGTTAATAATTCCCTAATTTAACACCAGAGTAATTTAGATTCAGAAGTTCAGAAGCCATAAACATAGAAAGGCAAAGCTATTAAATGCCTCCATGGAAGGGATGAAATAGAAAAAGAAAGATAAATACAAATAAATAAAATCCTAATCTAATCTTGTAACTATTATGAAAACAGTATTCAGTGAAGAGCTAAAACAATGTCTGTGTATGGCACACTGGCCAAAATATATTATTTTTAATGTTTTGGTTAATATTTATCAGAAGTCTATCTCATTAAATGAATAAGAATAGAAAATAAATAAAATGCATGACGAATGCTAAGCCTGAAACTCACAGCTTGTTATTAAATGGACTTGAAATATGACACACGTCTTCTCTTCTTGCTTCCAGCGCAGTAATATATAGCAAGCTGCCAACAGCCATAGAGAGTTAGAACAAAGTACAATAAAGAAAAGCTCATCAAAACAGTTTTCTTTATTTTACCCTAATTGACACTGTCACATCCAAAATAAACAAACAGTGAAGTAACTAAAACATTGGAGCACAAATGACTACATTATGTACGGTTCTACAATACTTTTGTTATAATCATAAGGAGTAAGTACTGAAATAATGATACGATTCGTGAAAAAACAATTCAGCTTTAATCCTAATAAGATGTTAATCAAACCTTATTAAATGTCACATTTATAAGATAATGAGTGGATGAATATATTTATTTCTGTATTTACTGCATTATATATATATAAAAAAGAAAGCATAAAAAGCTGCTTATTGACTCTGCTGTTTATTTAGAATTTTGACAGGTTAAAAACATGACAGACAATAATGCAAAACTTATTACACTCTGTTTATATCAGTGTCTCATCTGAGAGTAATAACTGCGCGCATAAACAATCTTTTTATCAGTTGGGAAAACAAGTGATGTGACTTATATTACAGTATGCCCTTCTTCATTATTGTTATGATTATAATTGAATGATCATTGTTAGAATTTAATTGCAACTGCATTTTAGACTCTTCTTACTGCAAATATCGCTGTTGATAGTTAACCGAACTCATTCAGCTTGTTTTTCAGTGCTCTCTTTGATCATTTGTTTAAGGGTATTTATCCAATCCTATTGAAAATAATAGTTCACTCTGTTTAATTTAATATGAGGGGCTACGGTAAATGACAAAATTAAATATTTGAATTTAAACACTTCACGAGGAAACGACGTTTGTCTCCCTCCTCTCAGGCTGTCTAACATAAATACCTCTTGTTTACGTTTGAATGGGATTTGACCTTCAACCCTACACTTTACTTTAAAAAGGACAAAGCAGGGCAATTAGCTGAGCCCACCCCATCTTTCCCAGTGTCCTCAAGCGTCCAGCCTCCACTACAGTTCCATTAATTGCCTGCCTTTCTCATTCAGTTGTGTTGGCCCAATCGCAGAACAAACATGTTTACAATCTGGACCCATTGCACAATTCACAATTTCAAGCTCTCCATTGCCCAAGCCTCTGGATGAAACCGCCGACGAGTACCCGCGTCCCAGTTCTCATTTGTATAGCATCGCACAGAGGGTATTATTTACCTCTGGTCTGGCTTGAAGCTCGAGGGACAGTCCGCCCATATGAGCTCGCAGCTTATAGACAGAGTTGTCCATCTGTTTAGACAGGAGGGATGCAAACTTAAAAGGGGTCCCCTCCGTTTTCTTTATTTATAAAACTAACTGTTATTTTTCTTTTTGAGCTCGCATTAGTTTTCAATGCAGTGAGAAATTAAAAGCAATATTGCACCATGTCGAACTTCAAAGCACACTGTCCAGATTTACAGGGAGCGATACCAGACTTCATCCCACCGTCGAGGTGTCACAATGTTCATAACACACACGCGCACCTCGATGATAGGTTGCTGCTTCCCTCACACGAGATGACCAGATGGTATCTTTAGTGTTGCCGGGCAGAGAGGGGAAATTCTCTGCAATTCTCTCCCTCGCTGCTTTTTCAACATTTGTTTATTGCAGCTTGTGAGATGCCACAAAAATGTTGTGTTAGCTCAAAAAACAGTTGCACCCAGACGTTTTGGGGTTGTTAATTGAGCGGGCCACCCAGTGCTTCCACTTCTGTTTAGTCTGTCAGAAGTAGTTTACTTCCCCGGCCAAAACAGCCACCAAGTTGCAAACGAAAACCTCCTCGTGCCTCTTCGGCTTTGCAGGGGCCGACATTTTGTGTTGACAGAAGCCAGAAAGTAGATGTGCTTGTGTGGGAGGCAGAGATTAAAATCTCGCAATGCTCCTTAAAAAAATCTTTGGTCTTGTAACCCTGCATCATTGTTTCCCTTCTAATTCCATTATCCCATTTCTAAACCTGTTTACTTTTATACTTTTGACAAATTCTTTCCTATTCTGCCAAGTCTTATTTTTGGAGCTTGAACAGTGTGCTTTTGTTCCATTTATTCAGACATGCACAAGAAAATACTAGCGGTAGGTTTGCAATCTCTAATCTTAGGCGGATTAAGGCGAGTAATTAAGTGCTATAATTGTGCAGTCTTGCTCGTTTAAACACTTGTTATTGTAATAATTGGCACTGGACTCCCTCCAAAGCCCAGGGTTTCTGCCGGAACGACACACAGCCGGGGCAAAGGAAGGAGTTTTACAGTGATTCATCTACAGAGACATTGTCAGCCGTACAGCTTTGGTACACACACTCACATACACACACACTTTATTATAGCTGCGCAGGTTAAATTAGTAGAGAAGAGGACAGGGCAAAAAAAAAGTTTTTAAAAGAACTGGGAGGTAGGGCCTCTGAGTAAGGATGGCATGAATACAGTGGAGAATAGGACTTTGCTGACAGCGTTTATGTAATTTAATCTGACCATCTGGGGGAAAATCAAACTAATTTGAAGAGCTCGGGAGGGAGAGGGAGGCAGCCTCTAATCTGCTCTCACAGCCACATTGATATTCAGGAATGCACAAGTGCCACTGAAACACCGAGCCTATAACAGCTAGACGCTCTCAACACTAAAAGCCCAGTTGGGAAAACACAAAAGATGCAAGCTGTGTTACAACAACGTTAAGGAAGAACATTTTTTTTCTTATTTATTTATTGATACATTTACACTTCCATCACTTCAGTCGTTGTTTTTCCTGATCTGAAAGTACTGAGAATTATTGCAATAGATTTGTTCCTTTGAAATCAGAATGATGTTCTGAACTTTAATTTTAGTAATTATGTCTGTTTTTCAACTTTAATGCCAAATTAAGGTTGGTGTCCTGACCATACAAGGGTATTTATAATGCTTTGAGTATATTAATTATTATAAAATGGATGTAAAAGTCATTATAAAATCTCTTTTAATGAACACCCATTTTATATTAATAGGCCAGAATTTTATGTTGCTTAGAAACCACAAACACTGAATTATATTCAGCTTTTTTATTACCAATATATTATATAAAGATTTTAGGAACATAATAAAACTTTTTTTTTTTGTGACTTTCCATTTTTTTTCTCTAAACAAAAAACTGAAAAAATCTGTGGCTGGTTGCAGACTACTCAGAAAAACAAAGTTACTCATTTGTTTTAAGACAGCTCATAACTTTGTAAGTGCATGAATACATTTTGATTTAATTTAAATGCAAAAACATAAGACTGCGGTGACCTGCATCAGAAGAGTATGTGCCATTAAAATGCTAACAGATAGCTATTATAGACCTCCTTGGACAGTACGTGCATGTCTTGATATCGTGGGTGAAGACACTCTCTCTGACATGGCTGTCCTATGGTGTGCGTGGGTGCCCTTGCCTTTTGGCAATGGTGTGGGCGAAGCCTAATGGGAGCAGCACACGGTGGCTGACATGACAAACGGCGGGGGGGCTTTCCATAACCAGACTTGCCGTTGACGCTGAGGGCCCCACCAGCCCCTAAATGCCTTGTTACTCCTGCGGCTTTCTGTCTAAATGCTGAGGATTAATTAGCCGCACCAAAAATAGAGACACCAAATGCAATTTTTGAAAAAAGAAAAGAGGACGGTGGAAAAAAAAAGTAGAGAGTAGGGAGAGGATGCTTGCTGTGCACTCAAGACTTATGAGGGGGAAATGGTATGGCTTGGGGCAACGAGGGCACGGTGCTGCATGATACAAATATGAATGAATAAAAGTGAATGATAGTGCTGATAGTTTATTGCCAAATTTATCATGATAATTGTAAGATCCATATGAGTGATGATTTTTGCTGCCATTCTCGGGTCTGTGGGCGGTTTTGAAATAAGTGTTTAAACTGTTTCTATCTATCTATCTATCTAAGCAAAAAATCAAGTAGCACCTTCCCTGACTTTACAAGACATTAGTATTTTCACCAGCAAAAAATGGTTGAAGTCAGTTATTTCTGTATTTTGCAGTAGTGTGCCATTAGGAAATATCAGTTTACATCTCTAGACTTGTTTTGCCATTAATTGTAGCAATCCGGTTATATTTCTGTTTGCTCAAGGTAAAGTTCTGATCTCATCATGAGACAGGCTATCTGGAATGACACGAAGAAACAGAACAAACTGAGACAGTTAAATCCAGAAGGTTGTCTCTGAACAATGTCTCAAAGATCCTTCAAGAAACCTACCTGCAAAGTTTTAGGCACTTCTGTAGAAACTCTGAAAAAGAGGATGCTTTCAAAAACAATGGAACAAGTAGATTTTCTTTATCAATTAAATTTTGTTAACTAAATGAAATCAACATTTGTCGTGTTTAAAGCAGCTTTTGCCCGATGTGCACTTGTGCATAGGTTTTCAGGTAGTTTTGCAGGCAGGTCTCGTGGAGCATCTTGGACACTACAGCAAAAGATAGAAATGACTGACTTTAAATCATTTTTTTAGTTGATGAAAATACTCGTGTTCTAATCATTTTGGCAACCACTGTCCATTTTTAATATTCTAACGGGTTATTCAGAGAGTTGAGTCTACTACTGGTCCAGCTTCACTTACTTTAACATACCCTCTGTCTATACACATATACCCCCTACTAGCAAGTCAAATGCCCATGCAGCCCTTCCCCGCCACAACCCATTACAGCACAATCATATGATCACAGACACAGCAATTTGAGCTAGCAGCATGTAGTGAAGCTGCTCTCCTCAAGTGCTTTGTGCCTTTGCAGTCCTATTGATTTTCATATCATATGGATGGGTTCATATCATCTGTGGTGAGGAGCTTCAGATATATTAGAGGTCACTGACACAGCTCATCTTTGAAGTGTCTGACCTGTGTTTGCAACATGCCGTATTTTGATAGTCGTCCCTTTAGATCGCAAAACGGCTTCTTTTAAAGTTGGGTGGGATGGGGAATCAGACGTCCTGAAGCACGTTGCTTAACCGCGTTAGGTCTAGCGGTTCCCCCGAGTCACATTCAGTGGGAACGAAAGCTTGTAGTAAGCGGTCAGCGTTGTTCTCAGCTCCGAAGCGGGTGAAAGTTTTCAAGAGGGTGTTTTATAATGAGAGCCGGAGAGCGTATACATGTTTAATGTTGGCCTCTCTTCCCGTATTCTCCTCTCTGATAATGCCTTCCCTTGCGCTAAAGAGCGACATTGAGAGGCGCCCACTTCAGCGTTGTTTCAGCCCTCTGGAATGTTCTATAGAGGAGGAAGACTCCATTTAGTGGCTGGAGCAGCAGCCACAGTGAGAACCTTTCAGCACGGAGAGGGAAAGGGGAGAGGCTCTTGGAGTGGTTAGTCTGCTGCCTGCTTTGCTGGAACACGCTGCATTGTCCTCCAGAGACCTTTCTTCCTCCCTCACTTTGTCCCTGTGTTCTCGAGAGTCGAGAGGGAGGAGTTTGGAGTGGTGCAGCAGACTTGCCCTGCCTTCTCAGCAATGCACCGAGGCCCCCCGTGAACCGGTACGGAATCGGGGCTCTCGTTTACAAGCTCCGATTGTTTGGAGGCTGCTCGGTGTCTGGGCCCGTTTGAAATTTTTCTTTAAAGTGGGCTGCTCGCTCCCTTCAGATACACCTGCCCCCCTTCGCACCTTCCCCTGGTGGTCTTTGGGAAGCCAGGTGTCTGGGATTGTCTCCAGTGTTTTACCTCAGCTAGCTAACAAGCTCCCCCTGGCCCTGGAGGAAGGCCCGCTTTCCCTGTTGCCCATTCCCATAATGCTGTTTCATTATGGTCCCCACTGGAGCATACGCAGCCATTCACAGAGCAAACTTCTGATGGCTTAACGACCGGTGCGGAAATGTTTTCTCCGAAAGATACTTTTTCAAGTGCCTTAATTTGAGTTTACATTCAATAGCGCTTCCTTTGGGAAACTCGCCAGCGCTACTGTGGAAACTTTCCCCTGCCCCTTAGTCTTCAATTGTATGAGACCAGCACTTTAAGCAATTATAACTTATCAAGAGAGATTTTTCTTTGTTATTATGGTTCATGCTGTTTGCTGTTTCTTCGCAGGAAATATTGAGGCCTGACAATACCGAGATCCATTATAAGCGATACAGCAGGGCAATTGCACACATTGCACGATTCGAGGGCCCTAATGGTGGCAGTTATAGCTCAAATATCAATCAGTTTCTGTTTACTGAAATGGATGATTCTCTTAGCGCAAGTGACTATCCATCGCCCCATTATCCTTAATGAGCAGCTGCCAGTAGACACTTTTCCCATTTGTGATTTCTTCCTCAAGAACCCCTCTTCGTCAGCCAGCAGGACACTCCCATTTTGGAACACGCATCCACTAGAATTAATTAGCCCATAATGGCTTCTGTCATTTAATGCAAATTAGTTTTACAATTATCGTTTTGTTATCACTCATAGAGTGTGCCGCTGTTCGCCTTTGCCCTCTCGGTGACACCGTTACTCCATTACCACGTTTGACACTCGTCTCTCTGGGCTGCACCATTGCAATGACTCCAGTCGTGCATCTTCCCCTGCGTCAAGCGGAGCGAGCCAGCCCCCTTTTATCTGCCCGGTCCATCGCGACATCGTTCTGCTTTTTTATGTGTATCCCCCATGCATCAGCTCCATTAAGGGCTCCTCACTTGCGAAATTGACTTTCTGTTGTTTCTCTCACCGTCCCCTGTTGTTACTATCACAGAATGTATCTGCTGTGTCCCGAAAATGCGTTTTGCACCCTGTCTGTTGACCATTCAGTGTCTGTTATTCAATCTTCAACAGAAGGTTTGGAGGAGGGATCCCAGCTGCTCGATGGCAGCACCCCTGCAGTAAACTATCAGATCCGTGCGAGGTCAAGCTCGCAAAGCGCTCACCTCTGCTATCGGTTTCCCTCTCTACACTGCTGATGACTCTATGTGGAGGCAAATGATTCCTCGGGCGCATGCTGTTCAACTCCACTTTCCCATCCTTCCTGTCGTACCACTTATACAGCCACCTCCAACAGGCATAAGTAAAAAATAATAAATAAATAAATAAAACAAGGTTTGACCTTCAATGAAGTAAGGAGAGCATGGTGTTTTTCCATGCTTTTTGTGTGTCATTTCTATTGAAAGGTGCTACTTTCTGTCTATGACTTTGAAGCTTATCTGTAGTTGTCTAAATTTGTTAGGGGGGTATTATTTTCAGTATGATGTGGGGGCGAATCAGAGCTCTTTGTGACACTCCAGTCTCCCCCAACCAGAAGTCAGGGATGCTGCACAGACTGCAGTACAAGTTGTCACTTGTTGTCACTTGGAACATGACATACGGATGCTCAGGACCTGATGGCATATGTGACGCTGGCCTGCCAAAAGCATGCTGGCACTTTTAGGGCCCTGTTTTTTTTTTTTTTGTTTTTTTTTTACACCATTAGTCACATTTTCCTCTTGGCTTGGTTTAGGCAGTCTCCTTACTCCTTTCTCTGCTTTTTCTTCTTCTTCCTCATACATTTATCATAAACGTGTGTTCAAACAGTATATATTTATGACTTATAAATATATATACATATGTATATATATATATATATATATATAGTACCTTGTAATGTATTCCTTTTAGTTCAATTAAATTCTAACTTTAAACCACCATTAGATTTAATTTTAGTCAGGATTCACACAGACCTGGAGGAATCATGAACATGAATAAAAATAGTATTTACTTAGTAATAGCCTTCATTCTTTTAATAGGAAAACACCATTTAGAATTATTGGAATTAGTTGTAACACTTTACAATAACAGTTTTGCATTTGCAGGTATACTTTTCAATTTCTCTTAATTAGTTTTATTAACTTTTTTGGCATTCATTTATGTATTTCTAAGATTATTCAGAACGAAATGGCAGAAAGGTGTCTGGGAACACCGTATATGTATTACACAACCTCTTTTAATTTACAGATTGAATCTTTCAGTAATATTTTCTGTTCTGCGCAGCTTTTCTGATTTAGTCTTTCAGTGATCAGACACATTTGAATATGTCTTCTATTTCTGCTCACGTTGACCTTTGTTGAATGTATCGGTAAGCACTCAAAGCAGCTCGCAGCAGACTTGTATTAATGCTCTGTTTGTTTAATATCGCAGCATTCTCAGAATGTTCTTCAGCTTGAATGGTGGTTACATCATCATAGAACTTAATTAATGTCATAATGCACTTGCTTGGCCCGGTTGTGTTGGCCATGTGTAATATGATATAAAGACGTAATTGGTCTCTGCTGTTTTTAGTATTGCTGCGTTTCCCTTTACCCCCTTTGGATGGCGGTTGACAGATTGGTCATTACCTCTCAGAGGGCCCGAATTAGCGCCATGTTTAACGGCACTAACACAATTGAATCCTTTAATGATACCCCAGAGTGCAATGTTCCAGTGTAATGATACTGGACATGCTTTTTTTTCCCTTATACTCTGTCCCTCTTTCTCTCTCTGTCCTAGTCTAATGCATTGTTGTCCTAGATAGTATCTCACATTTTGATGATGGGCTGCATTAGCTGCTTAAACACATCTGACTTGTCCATAACATACTGTCTGTTCCTGTTCCACTTGAAATAATTGATCAAACACTCAAAGGGAAGTGCAAGTATCAATATTAATTAGTGCTGTCAGTCTGATTGATCTCTTAATTATTATTATTTTTTTGCTAGTTAACACATTAACATTCATTTACCTTATATAAAACCAAATAAGGAGTAATTATGCAAGCAATTTGAGTGGATGACACTCATGGTAGAATAAATGTTTAAATCTAGACAAGAGGTACTTTTATGCAACAGTGCCATTCTCATTAGAAAAAACTAGTTCTAGATTTCTGAACGCATGCAAAATGCAAACAATCTACAACAATTCAATTATTACAACAGTAATTTCCCCACACTTCATGGATGCGATCTTGCGTGTAAATATTTTTTTGTTTGTTTGTTTTGCTGCTACCGTGGCCTGCATATTATTATTAGTCTTCCGCTAGTGCTTGTGTAAAGATTTCCATATTGCATAGGCCTTCATATTATGTTAAATGCTAAATGTTTTTAAAAAGCTATTCAGCATATTTAAAGAATGCAAAAAGTAATATTATTAATAAGTACATATATATTTAAATATTAAACTCATATATTATTGTTATATTTCGAAATGTGTACATTAGACCAACGAGAAATAAATGCATTTAAATTAATATGTGTACATGTGATTATTTAAATAAAGCAATACAGCATGTTATATTAATTGCATTAATAAAGGCCCAAGCTATTATTCATTTAATAAAAACGAATACAATAATGAAATAAACAAAATGTGTCCCTTAGAACAAGGTAAATTAGCTTTTTTTTTCCGTTTGGTATTTGAAAGCTGTGGTATTGAAATCCAATTTGAAAGAACAGCATGGTTTAACAAATGTTGGATGGCCTTCCTTCATTCAAATCAAGCTCATTCCTTCACTATAGAGTAAATCGCTCGTAACATGACCCATGCGATTGGCAAACAATATCATATGAAACGCTCGCTCACTTCACTCAATAAATGAATAAATCACCATGTATCGCAGTTCTCTGTGAAAGGCAACACGTAAATAATCGTCCTGTCTGTTACTCAAGTATTGTGAGAATGTTAAACAACAGATTCCTTAGAGCTCCTGCGCCGAGTTGTTTATATAGACCCGGAAGGAGCAGGAAAGTGCTCAAGATGTGATTTCTCCCCTGAAATCTATTATGATTAGCTGGGATCAACAAACTATCCACTCTATCCTAGGCATTTAATGCCTGGCTCTGCCTGTCTCTCTGGACCGCTTCCTCTACATTGAAGCGCTTCAGGGCAGGCATTTTTGTGCTTAATGTAAGCTATCCCAAAAACACATCCATACCACCAGCAGCCCTGAAATGTGCCTATTTTGTGTTTGGCCATGTCTGAGGCATAAACATCTCTTATTTATGTGATTGGAGCCAGGCTTATGTTTCTCAGTCTGGAGGTTTCGAGCTGGATGTGAATAAACCTGAGCTAAACCGCAACGGCTGGGCTGGGTAAGGTAACTCCTGTCCCCTGCCGGGAGTGGCCGGGGTGGCGGGGCTTCTGATGTCCGGCTTAATTGGTTAAACATTCAGTACAAGCCCGCGTCGCCGTGATCGGATTTCGACACGGGCACCGATCCTCTCCTGATCAGCTCCACATGGTCTTCTTGTCTTGACAGCGCCACGGCAATCTTCCCATCTGCTTTTCATTTTCCATCCTTCCGTATCACCGCTATCTTTTTCATGGGGACATTTTTATATTTTTAGCCCCCTTGAATGATTAAATGAAATGTTATATGCTGTCAATAGACTGCAACACAGCTTGATAGAAAGTGGTTAGTGCATGTGTCTGAAAATTGAATCCTTTCATTTTTATGAGTTGTTTTTTCCCACCTCCGCAAGGTTTTCCAGTTTCCCAGGTTACACCAGCCTCCTGCACTATGCAGGGCACATCAGAAGGGGAGAAAAGCCTTTGTCTGAGGTTGAGCTGGCCGAGTCAACAGCTAATTTCCCTCGACGGCAGGTACACGCCAGCCAAGCTCTCTTACTTTTTTTTTAACATTTTTTTATTTATTTCATAATACATGTATTGATTTTGCTGCAAACGCCCCCCGTCACAGGGCGAGTCGTGTAGTCTCTACACGTATGCTTGTTTGATCAGGTCGAGGGAGGTAATGCATACAGTAGCATCTGCGCCGAGGTATTCTGCAATGCTTGGAGAAAGCTGGGGTTAGCATTCCCATTCATCTCAATTGCAGTTGCTCAGCTGGTCCAAGACCCCTTGGAAGTGAGCGGGCTGAAATCATTCATTTTTGCTCATAAGCACCAGTTCTGGGACTCTTTCTTATGCTTCATAGTTACAAAATAGACCCTTTTCACATTACATTTTCATGATATTGAGTAAACCTCTATTGTGATTAATGAAAAGAATATATATATATAAAGTATGTAAGTATAGTAAAGTATATGCTAGTGACTAATAAAGTTCCCTAAAGGTAGATTACAGTGGTCAGAGAAGAGCAAGATGTAAAGCAGTACTCTCTCAACTGTTGTAAATTACAAACACAGCAGCCTTAATTAGTTTTCTATCATCTAATATCAAGGTTATATATCCTGAAGTATAGTCAGGGGATGCGGAGGTGCATATACAGAATATAAAATGTTTTGGGTAAAGAATTTCATTCCACTCATCGGCGTATCGACGTGGTTGACAGCTGTTTATGCACAATCACTGTTTTAGATCAACTAACTGTAAGTTTTTAATTTGCACTGAAAGCATAAATCTAGGCAGCGCTCTGTGTATTTCATTCAAAACTGCCAGTGCACAGGCTTACAGGCCACAACCCTTCAAAATAAATCTGGCTGATTTTAGGTTTGAAAATGCAAATAAATAAAGAGACAATATAAATATTAGCGTTGTGTGTACTATAAAATTATTTTTATTTGAATACTTTTTTGTATTATTTTAAAATTTATAAAAAAATAAAAAATATAAAAAAAATATTGTCCAGTTTTATTTATTTAGTTTATTTCATTTAATGTATAATCATTTATAAACAAACTAAACAAGTTTTTATTTTATTATTATTTTTATTTATTTATTTTTTTAATGAGTCACACTACACACAGTAGGTGCAACAAACCAAATCTACAGGTGTTCTTATCAGAACCAAATTTTTTCGGATACTAATGACACATGGACTTTTTTGTTTGGAAAGTCCGCTTTTATTTAGCAACTGTAGGAAGGCGTTCAGAAATGTCAACAGATGAGAGCATCAGCACACACAGGGAAAAGCGCCGTTATAACACAGGCACACATTCGCGCTGATGTGACCATACCCGAGCATCCTTTCTAAATATATGTCCGAACCCGGGTCGGGTATCCATCCTCTAATTGGCACCCTTGTGTGTAGTGTTGTGTAAATGCACATCACAGTTAAAGAAAAAATAATAATTATAACATTCTGCTAGGTTTAAGAAGATGGAGACACATCATCCCACTCTGTAAAAAAGGTCCATAACATGCACATATCCCAAGCGAATATTTCCAAGAAATAGCAACATTTATGTGCCAGATGGTGTAGTTACATCAAGGCCATACTAACCAAACTTTGACCCCTTAATCTTTCAATTTTTCCAAGAAACAGAACGTTTGATATAAACAGGGTTTTGCTTTGTAACAATAAATAAACCAGTAAAGTTGTTAATGTTAAAGTGAAATCTAAAAATGTCATGTCTCATATGCTTTACTTGCATGGAGAGAGAACAACAGTATAACAAAGGCGTTTTCGAGCAACGTCACAACAACTTTCTAACAGAGACTCCTCCTGTTTAAGGAGGTTTACTAATGTTCTCTATGGTGCGGGTCACAGATAGACTTTTTCAGTAGTGCCTAACTGCAACAGCTAGCAGCTCCATAGTGAATACTGCAGATAAAGCCAGTAAAGGTTATCCATCCATCACCACACACTCATTGATAGAGCTGCACAGTGGGGCTGAATGCTGTTGTGCGGAGGACCACAGGGTCTGAGGAAGACCCACTGCGGTTAGCTCTTACTGTACTGTATTCTCCAGGAAAGCTTTGATATACTGATATCCCACTACGGCTGGTGCTTAGACACACGGTCCCTGGAGTAGACGCCATTATGCGCGACCACATGTCGCAGCGTTGGGTTTTAACCAAACAATAAAGCTCGTCTTTTACCTTAAGATGTCACACACCGAGATTTCCACTAGCTTGATGTAGCTACAGGCATTCAATAGTGACTTCCGTCTCCAGAGCCGAGTTTGCTGTTTGTTTTCATTGGTGGTTACTCGCTTAAGGCTTCAACAGCCCCACATGCTTTTGACACATTCGTGTTTTTAGACTGAGGTCATAGGAAGGCTGAATTTCATTCAGAGTTACCATGCACATGTTTTTTGAGACCCACTGGCAATTTTTCCAAGCTCTTGTAAACCCAACTTCCTTTTAGGATGATATCTCACAAGCTCTTTTTTTATTTACAGAGGTAGCATTTTTTAAATCACTGGTGTGAGGTATCTGTAAAAGGAGAGTGCTGGTTTACAGCTTATCTCCAGTTTTTTCCCTCTCTCTCTACATCTCTACATGCCAACAAATAGAGAGTGTCTCTCTAGTATCCACTGACACATTCCTCATTCAGACAAGTGCGCTTGATGTCTAAAATGAAAAATAAAGGGTAAATGAAACAGCTATTCATGAGCACACCTGTAGCACACACTGTTGCTTTGTTTGCACTTTTCCATTCACTTATAACACATTATACATGGTTATCTTAATACAGTAGCATAATGTTTCTGGATTTTATGTATGCATTTCTATAGTTATTTATTTAGCTAGTTACTGTGAAGGGATCTTTTGTTCTTGACAGTGGATAGCAGTATGCAGCTCAAATTCATTCTGTTTTATATGGATATACTGTTGGCATTGAGATGACTGTCAAGTGCTACTTGTCAAAGTAGACACTTCACACTTCACTTGAGCCCAAGTATCCTTTACACCGTCTGAAGACTGGTGTTGTTATTCACACAAACCGTGTCGTACCTGTTTGTGTGAGCTTGTTTCTGCATGCATGCACTTGTGTAACAGCATATCGGCATCTTGCTCTGACAAATCTTTTAAAGCTCTTGGCCCAGATGTCCTGAAGCTCTGCCAAACTGTAGGAATCCTCCATATCTCTGTTTGATTAGTTGCGTTGCTTCTTATCTCTATGAACAATCACCACAACATCACCTTAAAGGCAGCAACTTGCACCAGAAAAATGACAACATTTAAAAAAAATTAAAAACTTACCATATACATGTACAGTACGTTAATATATTCAACGCAACACAAACTTCTTAACTCAGACATTCAGGTGTTAAATGATGCATGGATATTTATATGTGATATTTAAAGCAATATCCTAAAGCCACAGAAATGACTTTATACATAACTTTTTGTGACAAACAGAGCACAATCTAAGCCATTTTGAATTGACATTAGATTTCAGGTTTGTGAACATTCTTTTTTTGTGTGTGTGTGTGTAAATAACAGATGAAATGGTATAGTAATACAAATAAATATAATTTTGTAAAATGAAATAAAATTCTATTTAAATGTGGTTCATCAGTTAATACAGGATTTATTAGAACTTGCTAATTTTAATATTATAAAGGTATGCTGTTTATGGTTTGGTGTATTCTTACCTAAACCTTTCTTACCATTAGGTGAAACATACAAATACTCACCTTTCTGTCTTTCTTTTTTTTTTGCCACTGGTTAGGCTGCATATTTGTTTGACTCCGACTTCCCTGTATGCTTGTCATTCACCTGGATCCACCACTTCTCAAAAGGTATGAGCTTTTCAATAGTAAAAAACGGTAACAGAATCTACAGTATAATGCTCGATTTTGAAAATCCAAAATGAAATGATTATCAGTGGTCTGTTGTAGTCTGTTCACATACAGCTATTGTTTGGCTTCAAAAGACCACAGAAGACAATTTGTTTGAGCTAAAATATGTTCGTTCATATATTTATTTTATTTTCTTTCACATTTTTAGACAAACAACTGTGCTCACCCTGAATTCTCACTGTATGATAAAGAGCTGCAGACAGATTCTGTAGAATAGTTCACTTATTTTCACAGAACAGAAGAAAAAAAACTATTTTTTTAGATGAGCAAAGATTGAGACCTAACAAGCATTGTGATTCAAGAGTGAGAGAAACATGCAGTGTTTCCCCCGTCTAGGTCTGCTTACGTTTTCTTCAGTTTACAGCCAGGACTTTAACAATCATCAACAATGTTCTGCTGCACTTCAAACACATGCTCACAATATACTCCCACACGATTCTGCTTTTCTGGATCCGTGAGGGAGTATCTGTGACCTAGCTGAAAGCGACCCATCCCAGCCCTTCCACATGTGTCAGCGCTCTTTCTTCCAAGTGCTGGAGGATTTATCCGTCTGAGATTTAGAGGTCTTAAAAAATGTTAAACGGGTCATTCTAAGCTTAAATAAATACTGCTAAGAATACATGTATGCCACTGTCAGTCTACGGTTCTACAACTTTCTGGCACTAACCTAGTGAAATCTATTTTGTGACACCCCAGAAGTGTTGTCCCATTTATCCAGTAGGCTGTATTAAACTGAGAGCCACTGGTTTTTGAGGTTGCTTAGCACTGAGTGCTTTTGGTTGTAACTTGTGGTTTAGTCAATGCGCAATAATTTTAGTGTTTAACTGGACAGGTACAGCTGTATAAATCAAGTGGACGTTTATAGCTTCGTTTCCAGAACCAGAAGTCTATGGCCAAACGTGTGCGTTCCATCAGTGGCTTTAGCTGTAAGTGGTGATGGCATTACGCTTCATGCTATCCCCATAAAAAAGAGCCCTCTAGGGCTAATTGTACATCAGATTGACTCCGATTAGAAATGATTGTGAGATTAGCGTACTGGTCGGCCATTTGGTAATTCTGTCTCTTAATGAAGAATCTGTTTCTTCTCAGCGCCGTATTCTGCAGTAGTTTAAGTCTTGAGCACTTTGTTCCGATGATTCAATTTAGTCTTTCATAGAGCAAAAAAACACAGAGGACCACTAAGCGGCAGTCACAGGAAGTTCTTCAGAGAATAACTGTACCCTTCAAGCTTCAAACTTATTGATTGTTTCGTGTCCTGTGAAAATAACTCAAAGGTGGAAAGGGAGTGTTAAATTTGCCAAAGTTTCTTGTCATCACGAGCGAGCCTGGCTCGGATCCGAGCAGGATGTGCAGCCGTTTCAAATCAACCTAGAACGACGTTCACTGATGAGCAATTAGAAAACGGTTTACATCGTTGCAATCATCAGCTATTATCATAATCAACTTCAGAGGGAAGAGAGCCCTTTACCAACACCACCCTGTCCCGCAAAAGAGCACTCGCTCTTACCACAAGAGGAGATTGCCTATGTGTGTGCGAATGCCTAAAATGGTCCCAATAATACTTGTAGTTTGGTCCGAGTCTTGTCCACCCATCTCCTCTGCATGACACCTACGCAAAAGCTCTGTGAGCTCACTGACAGCACTGTAAATGAAAACAGCATTTTGCTCTATTGTACTGCATTATTTACTGTCTCCTATGGGCCGTCCTGTTTGAAGCGTGATGTGGTTGAATTCTGTATGACACTGGGTCGTTGAGACACGCTCTACTCAACCTCCTGCTCTGGGGTCAAGTTCCCATTTTGGAGCATCAGTCACGCTTGCCTCATCCTGGTGGCCATATTGGAGTTACATCAGTCTCAATGGCCCCTCGTTTCAATGTAATGGCTGCTCCATGGGAAATTAAAGCTTAATTAAACATGAATGGCAATGAGACACCATTGTGCTGCAATATTTGACTGCCGGTGACCTGACAGATTCATTATCTGAGAGAGTTTCTCATTTTTATGACACACTCCTCTGTGGACGCACTGGCTCTGATAAGATCTCGGTCTGTCTGTTTAACGGTCCAGACAACATGCTGCCTGTCTGCAACAAGAATATGCGTTCACTGTTTATCTCGTTTACAGTTTGCACAATGGAGAGCGGGTTTAATTGCGTTTGAGTGGTTCGATGTGGACTGGGAGATATATGTATGAGTGTGAGAAGGAAAGAGAGAACTTCTGAGAAAAGCTTCCCATTGTTGTGTTTGACCTTAGTTGGCAGTTAGCCACGTTGTGGTAGTCTTGGCTCGGAGCAACATGAGCCTTGTGAATCTAAACACCCAAACACACGATCTTGCCCTTTGATACTTGCATACAAAAGGTCACACTGTAATGCTACTGTTGGTGGATGTACATGCAAATATGTGCAAATATATAATGGCTCTCTTATTCTTATAAATCTTTCTAAACTTATGCTCACCACGACTGCAGTTATATTGTGTAATATATTATGTTTCATAAATTTTAAAATCAGCCGTAATTCAAGTCTACAATAAGTACTTTACCATAGTCAGTACGTTTAAAATTAAGCTTAGAATATCTTCAAGAATGTCTAGAGGATTTTGTTTGTCCGCAGGGCGAAAATCGAAATGTACTGCAACACATGTACGACAAAAACCGTATAGTTCAAAGTATAATTCATGTCTGTACTCCAGACCGTGCAGGGTGAGTTACACACCAACGTTTCATACTTAGGGTTACGGATTTCTTCAAATCCTCAAACCAAAGTTAAACCATGATTTTTTTGCATTAGACAGTAATGCTTTCAAGGTCTGTTTTAAATAAAGGTAATCACCCTAATAAACTCCTGTCGTCTGATCAGATAATAACATGCGTAAAGACTTAAATACATTGACTGTCTACAGTACAGACACAGTATCAGAAAGGATTTTGGATGTTCGCTGGGCAGAGGCCGTTCGCGTTGTCGTCGGGATTATCTTAATACTCAATAAACCAACAACAAGAAGATTAGCGTGACTGACACACCGCATATGTTTATAACGAGAGGATTTGCACCTTGGCTATTGTTTGCTTGTCAGGAGAGCAATTAAACACCACAGGCCCAGAGATACTATGCAGACGGAGCCAAGTGTTGTTTTGCTAACTCAGGTTTAGCACAGTCTGCGTACAACAGGGGGCCTCCCTCACGATGACATTTATCCTAGTCAGGGTGGAGAACAGCATTTGTTAGCAAATACAAGACCCCTTCGTGCACTCTGCGCCATTATTATTATTATTACTACTGTGAATGTGCAAATTTGGAAAAGTACTTTGAAGGATGTAGAGTGTCGTGTTTACTAATTGCTGTGTGTCAATATGCCATTAACTCTGTGTCGGTGCCAAAGAGCTGTTTGGATAAACTTAAATGGAATCATCTACTCACTAATCAAGAGTGGCTGTTTGGTGTTAAATGCGGGTTTGAAAATGAGTCACTAACTGTGAGTAGCATTTTTCACTCTGAGGGGCACTGTTCCCACTCGTAGACGTGACAGTTCCCACTGCTTTGCACTGCACATGTCTGTCATTCTATTGTTGTGCAGCAGTCTGATAGTGAGTTTCAAGTGGATCACGCAGTGAAGAGAATTTTTTCGATGTGCATCAAATGGATGTGGCTTTCATAAACACTCAACAGGTGCTGTAGATTGTGTTTAACACATAGACATGCACGCTTGCGAAATGATAACAGATAAAAGCAAGATGCCCACAAAAGCTATCTCACTCGACAGGCAGTAAATGGCCTTGTGCTTCTGGCCCCTTTTGTAAAGGGTCTCACAGTCATGGGTAAGTGTCATGTGAACTAGACACTGACATTTTTAGTGAACTCCAATCCTCAGTAAGAATAACTGAATGATTAGTCAAAATCTTAAATCCCTATTTTTAATATTTCCCTATGGTATTATAAACCACATTCATTTATGAACATTTCATTTATTTATTAGATATTTCTAGTTTTTTTTTAATAATACGAACCCTCTTTTGGGACAATGTGTTTGTTTATTTTGAATATATTTCCAGGGATTGTCTTGTTTATTGGTATTATGAATCATTTTCAAGGACAATTTATTTATTTATTACATATTCTTAGGGATTTTCTTGTTCATAAGTCATACTTGTCTCAAAAAAAAGAGGTCTAACCTGGAAAAAAAATATATATATTTTTTTTTAACTTCCAGTTAAAAATAAATATACTAAAATGCATTTGAAATACATTTATTTTATGCTTAGTATACCTCAAATATATTTACCTATTTTTATAGGCTACTTAATAAAAATGTCCTGCAGTTGTACGTTAAGTATACTAAACTGATATACTTATAGAAAGTCTGCTAAATTAATGCTAAACTAATTTTGTACTAAATTCACTTTAATTGTGCAACTATTGCAAGTATGTCATGTACACTTCAAATATCTTGTGTTAATATATATATATATTTATATATATATATACTTATATATATATATATATTCACAGTATTATTTATACTTAACATTAGGAATTGTGCATTGTGCACAAGCAAGTAGTACTTCCAAAAAAAAGTGTATTTATTTTTTATTTTAGTAAGCTTCAAGCGATATGTCAGTAAATTTGTTAATAGATTTGAGCAATACTTAATAACCATGGACTCACATTTAGTAGATTATTCCCAATCCACTTCATGATTAAAAAAACAAACAAGGCAAACTCACTGAACAACTTTTCTGTTTTTTAAATGCCACATATTATGAAATCTATCTTCATTCTCCCAACAGTAAACGAATGGATAACTGTGCTTACTAGGATAAATTTGCATGCAATATTCAGAGAAAACTTCTCCTTGAAGACTTTAAACTGATTCAAAAGCGCTTGTGCACTTGTAACAGTGTTTTATCTGCAACACTCTGAAAAATGTGCTGCTTTAATGTTTCTTAATAGTAAATGCTAAGGCAGTGTGTGCTTTGAAACTATCGAAAGTGTGTTAACGCTGCTTTCACCATTGTATCCTGAGGGAAGGAATGCTCTTTTTTAGAAGATGGGATCCTTGCAGACTTCCCTTGCTCTCTCCCTGTAGAGCTGAGGCCTCTAGAGTGGGATGACTTCATTAAACGGGCACTAGAGGACCGGGTTAATCCCGTTGCCTCCGGAGACAGACTGCACCTGGTTACCCTTCAGCATTCGAGGGAATGTATGCTAACCATAGCTAACATTTCCCCCATTATGCACACACACACGCAGGCCTATGTACACACAGTTCCACATAGTCAGCGGAGTCAGTTTGCAAAGAGGGATCAGATTATTTCCTGTTTCCATCCGACATGTTGTCAATTACGGCCCGGCGCCCAGCCTAACAGGACACTTTAGCGTTACCAGCAAATGACCTTACACTGTTCAAACAATTAGCCCAAAGAAAACATTGTCCTCATTGATTTATCGGCCGTCCTAACAGAGAATTCTCCTAGTGGGGAGAGAGGAATGTCTCTCTGTTCATGCCGCCATCATCTGGAAGCCTTTCCGCATAGAGTTCACAGGAGAGCCACGCCGGTGACAGGTCTATTTAGCACCGAACTCGCCATCAGCAACCAGTAACTAGTGCTTACTAAGGGATGTGTGCTTACAATCAACAGGACTCTGATTCTTTTATAATAGTGAATTATATCTTGGAATCTTAGAGAGAGAGAACAAAAGTTCACTGGCAGTGAATAAAAGCATAAAAGTCCTTAGAGCTAGAAGACTGTATATCTTCAAGGATAATGCTTTATATCCGAGCAGTAAAGGTTCCTTCCCAGAGCCATGGACTTTGTTCGTCTCATGCGTTTGTGCACAGTTCCCAGCACTCAGGGCCAGAACTCTGGACCCCCACCTTCCGACGCACGCCATTTTTCACACAAAGGCTGTTTTTCTGCTCCAATACCCACGTCTTTGGAACTTTTTTTTTTTTTAAAGATCGATCAGCATCATTTTTACTCCCAAAGAAAAGAAGAGAAAAGAAGAGACATATAGAGTGTGAAAGAAAAAGAGTGTCTACTCCTCTTTTGACAAAGTACTCTGAGCATCTTACATGGTGTTAATCAACAGCCATAGAGCTGGCTGTCACTCACAAAAACCATGAGGCAAGCCAATCAATATCAGCATCCAGCACTGCTTTCACGGACTGAGCTCAACTTTTGTAACTGCTACGGCGATGCACGTGTTGACCAGAGAGCCTCGTTTATTTGCCTGGCACACTCAACGCATTTCACAATTAAACTATTGGTCATAAATTCAGTCAGACCCCAGAGACATAAGCTCAACAGTGCAGATCTCAAACCTTTCACCAGTGAACATTGGCGTGAAATTAAACAAATCCGATTTTTTTTTTTTTTCGACTGCCTGCTGATAATCTCAGATGCCCAACAGTAATAAAAGACTCCACATAAATGGCCACCAACTAAAGTGTTTGTTTTCTCACATGTGTGTAGTTTTCATCCTCCCTGGATCTGATCCTAGCTGCGGGCTTTGCCAAATTAAAGCAACAACATCTTTGACTGTGATTCTAGCGATTTTATATGTGGCGATTTTCATGTCCCTTGGGGCGTTGTTTTGTTATAGTGTCCCTGTTTTATCTCTATTGGAGCTTCTGATGTTCTCTTGCTTCATTTCGAAGCCTTGTTTTAATTTAGATGGGCAGGTTTGTGTATGTGAATATTTTGGGCACCGAAACACCAGTGAAGGTCTTAAAAACAAACGGAAATGAAATATCCAGTCATTGATTTCTCATCCCCAGCACTTAAAAAAAGCACATCTGTATCACTTTGAAGATTTACTCTGGTCCGTTAATACAATACCTGCAGGCTCGGCTCTCTCATCCATCCACGATGGAAGCAGCCCGGTCGTGTCGGCAGCGAGTTCTAGGCTTGAAGGCGCAGCACTCTGAATGTGTGGATTTGTCAGAGTTTAATGAGAGTCCTCCCTGTGCTCCACCACAACCTTCTGTGCTGTTGACATTTGTCCACCCACCTGTGTCTGGGCTTTAATGACCCTTAGCATGTCAAACAAGTGATTTTCACTTGCGCGGAGGCATACGCGGGACATTTTGTTGAGAATTGTGTCTTCAAAGTGGATTGAGTCTTCGTGCTTTATATTTAGGTGTGAAAGGCGAGCCAGGTGTCTCCTCTCGCAGACCGTGTGTGGCTCCGTGTTGGTGGATGCGGGGGTCTTTGACGTTGTCCATTCATGCTAGCTGTTTTACATTAGTTTCCAAGATGATGTTTTTCCAGTCCCTCTGCCATGTTTTTGGACATGACTAAAGCATGTCGGGTGAGAGGCATGTTTTCCATTATGAACTTGCACTCCGCCCCGGAGTAATGAACCAGGCATCTAGTTCTCTCTCTTAGTCTGCGTTCTTCTAGATTGCATAGATGTTTTACAGTTTATTTTGTTAATACAGATAAGTCTTTAAGAAGCATGTCCCCTAGTGAACAGAGTGCCAGTCATTTTCTATACACGTGCTAAACAGAATGCTAAATCACCTGGCAAAACAACCGTATTGATCACTGCATACACACTCTCATTATTTCTGGATACTGTGTTAGTCATTGTGTGGGAAATGGGTTTTAAGTATCTGTGCACTTCAAAGAATTACAAATAGCTTGTGATTTGTGTCTCCCCTTATTCGCTTTTAGTGTTTGCATTAATATAATGCAGCTCTGCCATTATGTTCATGATCCGCTTTAATCTACATGAATCTGTGCATATAGGATTCCGTGCTTTATTTGGAGTGTGTGGCAGATAGCTGTATTAGTGATTTGAAAGCGGCAAAGATTGATGTTGATTGGACAAAAGGCTCTAAACACAACATTTTCAATTTTATATGGACTTCACACAGTCCTATATTTGATTTTTCATTAGACATGAGCTTTCAATAACTGTATTTTTGTTCTGCTTGAATACAGTTTGAAGTATTGGTTTAGGATTTTTTTTTATTTTTTTTTTGAGGAACAGAGAGAGTCTTTATTTCAAGTGATGTGTGATGTGTGCTTCCCCATCTTTAACAACAAGACAACGGCCCCCAGTGGTGTGTGTTTGTCTTGTCACATTTTCCTGTCTTTCTTACCTTTAAAACCAGTGAGAGATTCTCAGTTCTGAATGTGTGTAATTACGTAATTGGTAGTGCACTTTAAATCTGAAAGCAGGCTGTGTTCACACATGCGTGTGTGTGTGTGTGTGTGTGTGTGTGTGTGTGTGTGTGATTTAAGGCAGCGCTCTGCCTTTGAGTTATGACTCTGGATTTGTGGTGTCTGTGTATATACTGTCTGTTTGTGTGCTAGGGGAATGTTTCTTTCTCTGAGGCTAACACACAGACCAAATTAGCTCTGTGTATCTTGTGGCATTCAGCTTAATAAATAGGAAGGAAAACACATTTATAGTCATCATTGTCCCAAGTTCTGGTTTACATAAAATGTCATACAAAAGAGACAGCGTTGAGCTGTTTAACTCTAGCATCTGTTTCAAGTTGTCCACTGACTGAGTATTGTTTAATACCAGTTGTCATTCAAAACGGCTTTTGCACCATCATATGGGCCAATGTCACGAAACCTGCCAATAACATACCCAGTCCAAATTGAAAAGAAAACCCCAAATCAAGAAAACATTTATTTACATTTTGTATTTTAAGAAACTGAAGACTACTTAGGACCATATTTGTAATGTTGCATTAGAATTTGCTCCAATTTTCCTTAGCATAATACAAAATGTCATCTACATTACGGTGCTGTGAGTAAATAAATGGTAAAGTATTTATGCATGATGATAGTTTGTCTTGCAGTTAATTTATGATGCTTTTGTTAAGTAAATGAGATGCTTTGCATTCAGTAATGTGACGACAAATGTATTTTATTTTTTATTAATTCCGTTTAATTTAATTATAATTACTATAAAACAGCATTTCATCAGATTCACCCAAATAGATGCAATTCTCCGTCTAAATTTATTGTGCTGTATTCAGTTATGGGCTGCTAGTAATTGGCTTGTTTCAAGACATGCGTAATGCTAGTGCTGTATTTCTCTGTATTTTAGTGCTCTCTGTCTCTCTCTCTCTCTCTCTCTCTCTCTCTCGCCGCTTTTAATAAAGAATTAGACTCCCTCCCTATTCTATTATAATGAGGAACCCTCTTTCTCCCAGCTCAGTAGTCTGTTTACAGTCCATTGTGCTAAATTGCTTTTGTGTGTGTTTGTGTGAGTGCCAATAATTTCGCATGTTGTGTTCATACAAAATATATTTTTCTGAATTAATGGGAAGGCTTGAGAGGAGTTCAAATGTTAACTGTGGACTGTGTTCTTTTGTCTGGCCGCAGCTAAATCATTTAGCAATTTTACAGTTTGCGTATGATAGAAATCATGCGCTGTGGCCAGTAATTTATCGCGCCTTCTCTATATTTGTCTTTCCCTCTCACACATCACCCCTCCTCTTTCCTCTGCATATTTGTTGTCTCTCACATGCATATCTGCTCCAGTGTGTACAAAAGTGCTTACCGTCGAGATATTTCAGACGTTCCCTCGGTTTGTGATGCATCACCAGAGCGGGGCGCAGCTGCAGTGCACACTACACACTGTAGTGCCGGAGTGAGACAGGCCTATCGATCACCTTCACACTCTCTATACATCCAGATGAGATGTACGGTGACACACACGGTAGTTGTGAGAATGTTTCTTCCTGCCTCTAGCTGCAAATAGGCCTCATGTAAAGCGAGACTGAGTGAATAGGTGACGGTAGCCTCTGCGCGTTCAGGTTACCCTGTGTTTGTGTGTCCAGGACTGGATGTATGGGGGGGATTTAGTCAGGTCGCACACACCCGCTCCATCTTACTGTCAGCTTGACCTCCCAGCTGTGTCCTATCACATCCCTGGCTGAGGCCGCTAAAGTGTGTGTGTGTTTGTGTAGCGGAAATGTGCTCCTCTAGCTAGCGGTAGAAAATTAAATCTGCCTAAATTCACTAAATGCTGGTATTGCTTCAGAACACTTCAGAGAGAGACACATAAGCTCTGTTCCAAAAACCTAGTGAGCTTACTCCTTATAGGCACGTTTCCGACCCGTAGGCTGTTTTAAAAGAAAGGAATGTTCATTTTAATGCAGTATCACGTGTTCATCAAAGAGAATGAATTACAGTCAGCTCATTGAAAAAAAAAAAAAAATAATAATCCAAAAAGGGTGAAATGCTATTTTTCTATTATTCTCGTCACATCGCTTCTATTGAAATCGATTGTGAATCAAGCCACAAGACTATGTAGGCATGAGAGGCTCACTAGGTTTTGTAGCAGAGCTATTGTGGGACGTGCATGACAGCATGTAGTAGACAAAGAGAGACAAAGAGAATTCAGCTTTAGGACTAGCGATATGTCCATTAGCTCTTTTTTGAAGTACTGTAGACTGATGTTAATATTCAGCGAGCTGCACAGTGGATCTGTAAAGCCTTTCTTTACAAGGAGGCATAATGGAAATCTTACAAATAACCATCAGTCACATCAGTCCATGTAAATTCAGGTCGGATACCTGGCGACCAAGAACTAAGAAATTGGTGCAGTCATTCAGAAACGATTTAGTCAAGTCATGGTGTAATGACTGTCATCGTGGTACAGTATTATGATTTTTCTGTTCGGCAGTATAATGTGTAATACAAATGGCATTTTATTGCATCTTTTTATTTTTTATTGAATAGCTGATAAATGGTACATATAGGAATTGTATAAAAGTATAACGTTTAAAATAAAAAGCGGTGTACATAACTTTAAAACCAAGCAGCAATGGAGGATAATAACTCAATCAATATGAGGATTGTCGATTGTCACTCATAAATCTGTAAAGCGTATACAAGATGCTAATAATAATTTATTAACATTTATCTAAAACATCAAATGATTTATCATTTAAATCATTTCGTTTAATATTATATTTTAGATTTGTATATTTAAATAGTAAAAAAAAGTTTTATTGGAATGGTTAGAATTTTTTTCCATTAATATTCCAAATGTTATGTGCATTGTATATATATTTTTGACCTAAAACTGCATTTTATATTTTATTAAAGTGTATTATATATATTGCATCATTTTATATTATGGGTTTATTTTATGTAAAAAAAAAAGTGGGAAAAATAAGCCGTGTTTGCAGATGTGCATCAGGGACTTGGTGTGTTTTCCTCAGTTTTAGTGAGTGCAGCCTATCACAATATTGTGTGTCCTTTCTCTCTCTTTAACACACACACTTTGTCTCCCGATAAATCCCAAGCCTGCCAGACTCTCTCAGTTTAACTCCAAACCAAGTGTCAACACAAAATCCTTCAGGGAAGCTTTCTAACACATGCACACATTTCTCCAAACATCACAATACAAAAGAAGCAGCTATTCTCTCGTTGTCAAAACGAAGTAAAATCCTCTCTTTCATCCATACGCACCGACCTATAGACGAGAGGCAGCGGGGAGCGAAGGAACGTGGGAGACGCAGCAGCAGAGGAGAAAAAGACTGAAAGGGAGACGGAGATAAAGGGCTCAGTTCGGCGGTTCGGCACACGGCAGGGGTGAGGCATCGTGGACCCGGGAGCTCGGCACTGTCGCTTGAGACGGCCCAGATGTGTCAGGCTCCTGCGTCTGAGAGATTTCCATCTCTTTGGCCCGTGGATCCCAGCCCAGCGGGAGGACTCCCAACCTTCCGTTCGACTGCTCCCTCTACATTATTCAGCTGACATAACCCCCCAAAAGATGGCGAGGGCAAGAGGAGGCGCAAATCTACACGTATGAAAGTGAAAAGAGCCCGTTTTAGCTCGTCGACGAATAGAATCCGCAAAATGACGCACCACTGTGAAGCACTCCTGCAGATATTTTTATCCATTTCGAATTTTCACACCCGCTTATTCTATCAGAATGCGCTTCTCCTTCATGAAAGAAGTTTTTATTTTGCGTGTGTGTGTGTTTTGAATGCGTGTGTGTGCCCCTGCTGCGCTCTGATCTACCAGTATTGAAATAGCTCTGTATCATGACCTACATTCCTCAGCTGGGGGGCTGACACTGAGGGAGGGAGCGACGGATAGGGTGAAGGTAAAAAAGAAGACACTGATGAGTCGATCCTGTCTCGGAGCTCGCTTTTCGATGTATTTGGGTGGACACGTCCCTTGTTGTCATCCCTTGTCTTTTTTTTTGTGTGTGCTTTGTTTTTTTGCAGCTGTGGCATCTTAAAGCACATGCGCCGCTCGTTTGTTGTGTTGTTTATTTGTTTGTCAGGATTATGTAAGGCTCTTCAATGAGGTGAAGGGAAAGAGGGCACGACTCGAGGGAGCCGTCTTAGCCCAGGCTTGCTGCCGCCACATCACCCTCTGCTGTCTCAGGCCACAAACATCATAACGGCCAGCTTAGGGCTGGGTGCTTATCTCAGAGGTTTTTCTGTCTTTCTGTCTTTCTCTCTCACTCTCTTTTTAGATTTTGATGTATGTAGAGAGCCAGCAGACTTTGGAGGGTTTGTTTGTAGAAGCGGGATTATTTTCCGTCAGGAATGTCAGGAAGGTGAGTGCTTGTTGACGTTTAAGCTTTGCTCGCGGGCTCCGTGGAACTCAACTCGGCGAATTTGGAGTGTGTGAGCCGCTTGTTTGGATGTTTTCAATTGTTTTCGGTTTGTACAAATCTTTGCTACCACCGTCTGCAAATGTAAATGTCAGATCTCAGATTGGATTTTCATTCTCTCCTCCCATAGCTACTGAAGCTAGTTTCTACTTCAGAGTGAAAGCGAAAAATAAAAATCAAATCAAATCAAATGCCAAGTATTGCACAAGAATAAATAAATGGATTTTATATCGTCTTATTGTGAATTAAATTATTTACTTGCTATTGTGATTTTACGTCTTCACGTTTGTTTGTTTGTTTGTTTGTTTTTTTCATAATTGCAGCTTTATGTCTTACAATGGGACTTTATTTCTTAATATTTCGACTTCAACTCTCAAAATGTAATTTATATCTTAAAATTCAAATTTTGAACTGAAATCCCAGTTCTTTGTCTTAATTAAAATATTTTTATCGTGACTTCATTACTTTTTTTGTAGCAATCGCAAATTTAGCAATTAAGATGTAATTTCTTTATAATGGGATTTTATATTTCGAAGTGTAACTTTATCACAATTCCTCCTTTATCTTAATTGATGTTTCATTTTTATTATTTTGACTTTCTAACATGTAACTGACGTTTTCGTAACTTCAGCTTTATTTCTCAATATTGAGATTTCTTTATCTCATAGCATGATTTTAAATCTAACAATGCTTTATATATTTTGTTATTTTGACTTAATATCACTTAAGACCCAACAATTTATATTTTAGTTTTTTTACTGCAGTTACAATCCTTGACAATTGTGATTTTATATCTCACAGCTCTTACTTTATATCTTAATTGTAATTTTATTTTTAAATATATATTTTGACTTTCCAATTATTTGTAATTGCACCTTAAAACCTCACAATTGTAAATATGTTAAACCAATACTGTAATTGATATATTTTATTTTTATTATTTTGACTTTACTTACATTACAAGTTGTTAGTGCCTTTTCTCAAAATTCTTAATATCTTAAGTAAAATTTTATTATTGTATATTTTGCGATTGCAATCGTTTCCGTAATTGCAACTTTATATCTCACAATATGACTACTTCATTGTATTAATCTTTCTCACAATGATCTGCTGTATTTATTTCCTCTGAGGCAGAAAACGGGGTTCAGTGAGCAATGCGGAAAGGTATGACTTCAGCACAGTGATGGTAGCTGAATCACAGCCACCTGACAGGCAACAGGCTGATTAAAAATATCCGATGAGCGCTTCCTCAGAGAAGTGAGGAGTGTAGCCTGCAGTGACTGGAAACTGTTGACACCGTGTGATACCAAGTAATGCAAAGAGACAGGAAGCTGCCTGTGACTCCTGTCATAGGGCGAGTATCCCCTTTGCTATGGGTGTGTGAGTTTGTGCGATTTTAAAATGGATGGATTGTTTTCTCAGGTGCGGGTAAGTGTCTTGGCAGGTTTGCCGTCTATAACAAACCGTTCCAGTAAGTTCTGTAACACATGCATAACACACCACGGTGACGTGTAGCTTTAGCATTAAAAGCCAAATAAGCATAACAGGCCCTCTCCTCATGAGTGTATTCACCTGCTTCGAGGGTAAATAAAACCTGAGCTGTAAACATGGCGAAATTACTTTTTCCAGCTGTACTGTATGTGTGAAATAGTCGAATTTCTTGGCTCTTTATTTAATGTATGCAAAGAGTAAACATTCAATTCACTCACAGATCAAGTTATTCTGTCTTTGTATGGTTTGAATTGCATATTAACATGCATTTGTCAAAACATCGGGTCACATTGCATGAAACATTTGTCTTTATTTTTGTAGCTGCGTAGGTTTTCTACTGTCTTGAATGGAAAACGTTGATATTTAAGTAGTAATCATTTTTATAGTGGTCAGTTTTATTATATTCCTTCGCAATTAAGCGGAACCGTAAAACATGTTTTCCCTTTATGTGTCCCACACTCTGCCTTTCCTTTACCGCCTCCTTCTCAGCTCGTGCTTGCCGTGTATGCTTTTAATAAAATCTTCGTAGGATAAATGGTATTGGGTAAAAATGTAGCCAAACCACATGTATTTGCTCCGGGTCCTTATCCAGGACCCTTTCTCATGCTTCATCCTGTTAACAAACCCCACAGAAAGCCCTGAGGGTTCATGAGCTAACTACAACACTGGTGTATTACAGCACCAGAGAAGAAAAACATTGCTCTCATGCATATTCTTAATGATGTGTCCAAGCCAAATGAGGAGGTGAGCATTAGGTCACTCGTGGGGGAAAAGGGGCTTTGATAACTCCTTGTGAGACTGTCGCAATAATGTAAGAACCATAACCGATTTCATATCTCTCCCTGCCTTCCTTACTAAGGGGTTTGCTTTAAAGCAACACAATGGCCCGTCGGGGCTGATGTGGGCTGCCCTAACAGTTGGGTTGATTTCAATATTAACAAAAGAGCGCCGTATTGCACTGGGAAATCAACACTGCAGCTGTAAATTCCCAGACTCAAGCGTGCTTTTATAGGTTGGACTCCAGGCCTGGAGCAAGGGTGGGAGAGGAAGGGGGAATCAGGCAGAATCACATCACTGTGTCTTGCCGCCCGTAATGAAGTACTCTGACAATCCATTGACCTGAGAGGGAAACTGTCTGATGTTTGAGACATGACTCAGGTGATGGACAAACCCAAATCCCAAACAGATATGTCATAATGCAATTACTTCCTCAAGACAAGTCGATGATAGATCGTCGTTTGTGGCAAGCGTGGCTTTGTTTTGGGAGAAGAGGAAATCGGCGGCTGCATGCTTCGATAATGAGTGCCAGAAGAGGTATTGCACCTGCTGCTTTCATTTTGTGTGTTTTGCCTACCTTTATGGGGACCAAATGAAAGTAAAACATGAGATCACCATCAAGCAATGCCCAATTTTTCCATGTCTGCCATTTTTGATGTCAGACATTTTGAATTAAATTTCCAAATACTGAATTTTATGTAACATTTCTTTATGAGACTTAATGTGTATAATAGGCTTTATAAGCGAAGGATACACTAAATACAAAATTACAATAAAATAAAATTTTAATAGCTTTTGATTCATTTTGCCTGTTATCCTTGGGCAACCTTTTGAAAACTGAATTAGTTTTTGAAACCTAGTTAATTTTTTTTTTCAGTTCGCGTGATGCTGAGAAGCCATTACCAGTTATGAAATAGTTCTTTAAAATTTCTTAAATTTCTTTAAAACCCTACCTTTTAACTCCTCCTTGGCTGTTGATCCATTTTTTATCAAATTATCTTCAGATCATCTTCAGACCTTGGCAGCATAAAGTTATAGATTTCATGCCTTATGCATCAGTTAATTTGATGACACAATGCCAAACCGAAGTTTTGCCTATTATCCTTAGGCAAAATTTTTAAAAAATGAATTGGCTTTTGAAATCCAATGAATATTTCAGTTTGAGAATGTGAAACATTTATTGGATGATGCTGAGAAGTCATTACTGATAATGGCAAAGTTAAACGTTTTGAATTTCTTGGATGAGTTCGATGACATGATGCCAAAATGTATCCAAGGCTCAGGCTCTTAGCACATTTACACAACATTTTGTGTCACACCAATTTGGTCACTGTGCCACTTATTGGTCAAAAATAATGAGTAGTTATGTCACATTATAAGTGATTATACAAAAGTTTTTTTTTTTTTTAATGATCTCCATATGGTTGCCCCTGAAAATTCCTGATCATTATTATTACTATTATTATTTCCATTGTCTTCAACTAATTGTGACTGTTGCCACCTAGTGGACCAAATAATTAATTTGGTTAGGTACGTGCACAAATGAAGCAAACTATGCGCAAAAGCGTTGTAAAATTCAGACGTGATTGCGAACAGTCTGCGTGGAGCTTGTTGATGCCCAAATTTGTCACGCACTGTGCGCTAAATGTAGCGGCAAATGGAAAACCAAGACATACTTTTTGTATTAGGGTGTAGCAGATATAATTAGCTCAAAATATAAACAGAAAAGTCAATTGTCCCGTGATATGAAGGATCCCACTGTGGTATACAAACAAACTAGTGTGTGCTTTCAGCTCTGTACGCTTTTGACCTTACCTGTCAATGACATTATCAGCACACAGCTTAGAGACTTGTCTTTGGTAATATCACACCAGCCAAATGTGTGCTGATTAGTCCCACAACACACACGCTTGCACACTCATCAGACCGTAGGGACCGAGATCTTAATCTGTTTCCTGCGCACAGGGAATGCAGGCGTCATGAAATTGTATATTTTCAAAATATCTGTGACTTGATACCAGCGAAAGTATCCAGTATACGCACCGAGCCGGTCCAAGTCTCCACTAAGTCTCTCCCTGACTCTCTGAAGTTATTGTTTAGCCTGCTCAGAAAACAGGAAAGATGTTTTAATCGCTTTCCTTGCACACTAACTTCAGCGGCCAACTTTGTTCGCTTTCACGCTTCTTTGAAACTTTACGATTCACTTTGTTCTGCATAATCCTCCATCAAGAAAAGATGACAGGTAAAGACCAGAGAACGGCATCTCGGTTCGGGGGTGAGCGAGTCACCTCTGATGCAACAGACAAAGGAGTTCAGAGACAATGAGAAGCAAATTTTATCTGATAATAGGCTTTAATCTGTATATTATTCTGGGCCTGGAGGCTTTTGTTCTGCAGTTATTATGCTGTTCATAAGGTTCTGATCTCGTCTTATGTCTGCATAATTGAAATAACCCTGACCCTTAAAAGCCAGTTGATGTGTCCTTAAAAAACACACGAGAGAGACTGAGAGTGTGAGGAAAAAAATAAAAGTGAAAGTGAAGGAAAGCTGAGGTGTTGGTCAAATTATGAAAGCGCTCTCATGATGGTCTATCTCTGAGGCCACAGAGCGTCACACCTCCTTGTAGGTCAGGAATATTGTTTTCCTCTTAAAGGAAGTATTTCTGCAACATGTCTTTTTATCCCTTGCCAGCGTCCTCATTGTGCCGGCCAAGGTTTTGTCCCCTCTGCCCCAGAAGCCTCAGTCACCTCTCTTGTGTACCATTAAGAGAGCATTGTGGGAACTGTATTTCCCCACCCTCCTCCTTGTTTCTTAGGCTGCAGATTGGTTGAGGGTAACCGGTGTATGATACTGTAGAGAGTTGCCTGCAGCCGAGACCCAACAATCACGCTATTGTACAGAATCTGTATGCTTGAAAGTTGCTACCTGGTACTATCAGAGAGAGCATAAAGAGCGTTTCATCAATGGCTGCTTTGTGAGGGGCTATGTTTCCTCCGCCTTCTTCCTCTTCAGCTCAATAGAGAGAGAGAGAAAGAACAAAGCATTAAGATCCAGCCAATTAATCACCCTTTCTAATTTTTCCCCTAAAGACGTCCACCTGAGCAAAAGTATCTGATGTCCGGCTGCTTTGTGCGGGGTAAAAATGCAGTGTTGCTTAAAACCGTGGTAAAATACTCTGGCTCTGACACACTTTAGCCCCAAAAATCCAGAATACAATTTTGAGCTATTTTATTTGTGTAAATGAAATGCTGCTTCAGAGGCAGATTAAGTGTTGTTGTCATGACAATCAATGCCTGTCTTGTGTTCTGTCTGGTAGTGCGACTGAAAATCAACAAGTGATGAGCAAATTGCATTTCTATTGAGACGTTTTTTAGAAGTAAGATAAATAACTGGTTTGACCGAGAGGTAAAAGATTTAAATTGAATTGTGAAAAGTAATAGGAACTGGTGTTGATGAAGCTGCTGTTACTAAGATAAGTGATGGCAATATGATAGGTTTAACTAAAATCAATACTCTTACTTTTTAGTCATTTATATACATACAACAGAAGTCTCAAAGCTGAATTTTCAGAATGGATTTATTGATTTGGTGTTTAAGATTAGGATTCTTTAATGAATAGAACAGCATTCGTTTGGTGTTGACATTTTACATTACATGATGAATTTCTTTACTGTCACTTTTGATCAATTACATTTTGGAAACGTGTTCATTAAAAAAAAACCTTTTGAATGGAAATGTATATGTTTAATTTTTAGCAATATTATATTTTAATATCTTTTATTAATTTTATAATTGAATGTTTTGTTATTTTGAACATTATTGGCATATTTTCTTGATTAATACAAAAAAAAAAACTTGGATTCATTGTAACTTTTAAGTGCATTAGGGAGGAAAAGTTACCTTTTAACCTTTTTACCCTGGGTTACCTTTTTTTTAGTACACATCACAGAAGAATTTCACTTCTTGCAATTCCTGAAACTATTTCGAAATTACTTGGAAATTACTATTACCTTTCACAATTAAATTGAATTAAATATGAAACTATTTTTTCAGTGCTAACAAAATCTGCACTGTTACGTTCATTACTGTATCCCACATCAGATGCAGCTTTTGTTCTGCGCTAGTATTCAAGATAAGATGAATAGGTAATTAGTTTTCTGTTATTGCTAACTGCTACACAATTGTTATTTATATAATTGCTCAGGAGCTCTTGTTGTAAATCATTTCAGTATATATACGTTATACTTTGAAGTTAAAGTTTGAACGAGATATAAAAAGCTGATCAAATATTTTTGCCTTTTATCTTCGGATATGATCACTTCTGTGTCCTCATGTAACGTTATGCACAGCATTTGCTAGCTGAAATTTTACCTGTGAGATTTTTACACAACGTAGCAATGAATCTTGGCACATAGCTTGTGCCTAGATAATTTCCCTTTTATGTCTTTGAAGAGTGTGTTGTACATTTTAATTTATTATTATTTTTAATGGTTTTTTTTTTTTGTTTTTTTTTTGTTTTTTTTAACTTAGAGTCTTACTCTATTCTCATCTAATAATAATAATAAAACAGAAGCTTATTCTTCTGATCACTTTCCCAAGAGGAAAGAAACAACTTTCAGAAATACAGATCCTCTGCTGTCTCAACCCGGATCTGGTTATGAGTCTAATTTGAAGGCAAATATTCATAACTCAAATATCCTTTTCTGATCCCTGTTCTTTATATGAAATCTGATCATTATTTAGTTGCTAGTACAAGACTTTTTTAAATTGGAATGTTTTTTTTTTTTTCATTTATTTTAATTCCTAAACATGTAGTTTCTTTTACAATTAAAAAATGATTTTTGAAATTTGTTAAAAATTGGAATATTTATAATACATATATACATATAAGATTCCAGTTTTTAATTTATTTTGTTTTAAAGTATGTTTTTCATTGTACAGTCCAATTAATCTCAATCTGCAGTTTTTTTTTGGTTGTTGTTGTTGTTGTTTTTTTACTAGATTAAAAAATAACTAAACCGGCTAACTAACACAACTAATAACTAAAACACAATAAGAACATGATAGCATAATAAAAACTTGGTTTTTGAAAATGTTACAAAACTGAGTTTTTGGCGTATGTTTGTAAATATATTGCTGTGCATTCAGTGCACGCATGCTACATAGTCCTTTATGGTTTAATTAGCTATGCGAGTGTGCGCAGGACAGCTAAAACAGCTGGATGGCTCCTCTGGCTCTCACACTCTGAGCTCAGACGAAGCAGCTCCTGGCGTGCTAATCATCCTCCCTATTGTTTCCTGAGTGGCTTATTAAATTACTCGACCTCCCTTGTATAGTGGGAGCTGTCAGTGTGCTGCCCTGCTCCACTCTCCTGCAGGGCTCTCTCTCTCTCTCTCTCTCTCCATCTCTCTCACTCTTTCTCTGTGGCCGATAACAGGAGCTTGTATCGGGGCATTAATCCTTCTGCTCTCTTGGGTGGGATTAATACTCTCTCTTTGTGTAATTATGACCTCATTGCTCTGCTCAGATAAGAGGCAGGTTATCAGGTCAGACGACCATTGAGGGATGGCGTAAAGGAAGAAGCGAGTATTTCAAAGTGACGCAGCAGAGGGACAGCGCTGGAGACCTGGAAAAGTTCATGTTTTTGCATCCATAGGTGCTGTGTTTCTGCATAAGCGCGCCGTAGATGGATGCTTTCAGCTGTTGAGACATGCCTCGCTGTTTTTGAAGGCAAGAACACTTCCTGTGTGGACGGCCCCGTAGACAAGTAGACATGACACTGTTTGAGCTGACTTTCTATGACTTTATCAAGGAGACTACAGTCTGATTTGCTGCCTCACTGCATGTTTTTCTTTCTCCATCTCTCTTTATAGCCATTTCTCTCTCTCTGTCTCCCTCCCCTCCCTGGCTGCCTGCTGTTGCTGCTCTGTGCCATATGGAGCTTTACTGGAACTCCTCTTAAAAGATTCACCAGATGAATCTCTCTCTCTCACTTGCTCTCTCTCTAAGGCTCTCTCGCTCTCTCTCAAATGATGGCTTTCTCATTTAACAGATTGGCTGATGTGTCAGAGATGACTGGGTTATGCCACCGCTAAATGAGAGGAGGGAGTGAGAGACAAGTGCTTCCAAAAGCTCAGTGATGCTCTTGGGCCAAAGTTCTGTTTCATTGCTATCTCTGCGTGTCAGACATGTTCAGTGACATGTGTGCATATTTATATGTGTTTTATAGTTTGTGCCTTTGCTGTATATCTGTGTGCTATACAATGTCATGGATTTATTTTTTTTAATTTATTTATTTTTTGAAATGAGGGGAGGTTAATACACTGCTAGTGTTTTATTTTAGCATCTCACAACATGAGCTTTTCATTAAACACACTTTATAACCTGATCTTTTAATTTATAAATCTGTGGACTATGAGATGTAGCCTGAACATGCTTCTGTTTGAAATGCTTCTGGATTTGAAAAATTGATCATTTTAAATACAAAACAGAAAAATGTACAAATAAATAAATAAATAAATAAAACACAGATTAAACATTAAATGGAATAAAAATGCAGTATTAAATAAAAATAAATAAATATAAATCAACTGATACAAAATACAAAATGCCTTATAATGGCAAATAAAATGGATAAAATGGCAGAACTGTTTTTAGGAAGCAAATAAAAGAGCATCCACACAAAGTACTGCATTATTATAAGTAATGTGCAGTTTGTACTAAGGATAAATTGTCTGAGTAATGGTGTCTGAAATTGTTGAAAATAGTCTTGCTGTCTCACCCCTTCTCTTTTCCAGACCGTGTTTTGTCCTCATAGCGTGTGACGGTGTGAACAGTTATCGAGCCTGTGACTGCTGTGGCTAAAGGTGGTGTAGTTTCTGCGCAGCTGTACGTTGTTGTGTAAACGGATCAGTTTCGTCTTCATCTGAATTAGCCATCAATGTCACGCCATTCTTTTGCGTCTTGTGCAGCTGCCATCAGAGCCTGACCCTCTAACCTCACTAAAACCCACTGACCGCCATTAACACACACACCCACACACATCTCAGCCCTCCGCCATCTGGAAACAACTGGGCCCCACTTGAAACACCCGACACAGATTAAGAGAAGCGGGACTAGTTTATTAGAGGCCTGTCCCACCGGCTCAGGTTTCTGCTAGCACTCAGCACCGCTGTCCTATATTCACACGTCCTCTAACTGACATGTCATAGACGTTCACATAGATGCATTAGTTTAATGTAATATTACCTTGGGTGGTAAACATAAATAAAAAAAATACTTGGCAGATTTAAAAACATCGGCATGAATGGTAACCAGAGGCAACCAAGGTTAAAGCAACTCAATCTCGATAGAAGCATCTTTAGCTATCCTGATGTGTTTTGAGGCTAAATTAGACGCGTTTATTGAGTTTGTAACATTCAGACGTGTTTCAGTTTTCCGTCCAGGTGTGGGTGTTTAAATGTGTCAGCGGTGGTCTAACTGAAGGCTGTTCGTAATTAGAACTGCTAATGGCGAAGTTTAGAGAACGGGCTCCTCCAATTTGAAGCTGGGTGGCATCCTGTTGACCGTGGCAGCTCAAACTTACAGCCAATCACCACAAGGCAGCATAAATCACAGAGAACAGAGAGACATATATATGGGGGAGAGGGTAAACACTTCCAGCTGAAAGCATTTGGGTGCGATTTGTTGAGAGGAATGATGTCGTTTATATTGGGTGATCAGCGATGTTTAACAGACTGGCGCTCTATTTCATTTTCTCTCCGTCTCGCACTCATCCCTCTTCATTCTTTTCTGTTTTTCCTCCCACATACTCACTCACTCACACACTCGCGCACACACACACTGCCTAAACACTCTTTCATCCCTCTGCATTTCTTCTCTCTCAGGGAAAGAGATGGGCCTGAACTTCCTGTCATTCCTGCACATTTGGCGTGGACCGTTTGACACGGGTGCTGCGGCGAAGTGACGCAGGGAGTCGTGCTGTGACGCTCTTTTGAATGTTTCTGAAAGAGCAGAGTGACAACCATTTGAACTGAAACATTTTAATGATGCCTTCGTACTTCCAGGCAGAGGCAACGGCAAAAAAAAAAAAAAGCATGGGATAGAAAAGTCGCACCGTGTTCAGGAGTTCTGGCAAATCCTACTTTGATGCCACCAGGCCTCCACATAATGTCTCTGTTCTTCACTGAGCAGAGCTTTCATTCCGACTGGCTGGAAATGAAGGCTCTGGCTACTTTTCTTTGGCCGGCTCCCCTCCATACCGCCACAGTTCCGGTGATTATGTAGCGATGGCGATGCGGCCGCTCGGCTGCAACATCGTCCAAAAGTTTTAATTTCACACCATGTTCAGTCACATCGAACCCTTCTATTCCCGAAGGACCCTCTGTCAACCCCTGTAAAAATCCATATACACACACATACCTTGATACGTTTCCTTTTTTCTCACATTGATAGCTCCTCTGTTTCCAATTTTACCAGCCCTCATTGTCAGTGTCTGGGTGTTCTGCTGGGGGAAAAACGCTCTTGCGCTCTTTCTCTCCCTCTCTCACTTTCGCGCCCTCTGTCTTTCGCACCCTTCCTTTCTGTGCTTCTTTCCAACTTTTCAGTGCGAGTGTGTCTGATGAGCTCAAGCTGTTGAGTCTGTCTCTTAACAGATCGCAGATTATTAGCATGTGGCCTGAATGTCTTGCTCCCACAGTTAAACCACTCTGCTGATGGAGATAATTATTACAACTATACACACCCGTCTCCCTAAATACTTTCCTCTCTCCCTCTGTTTGGGTAACATTATTTTAGCTCTGTTGTTAACCCCTTGATGCTTGCCATCCATTTTTAAAAGCCATTTTAAGCAACCAAGATGTGAGTGACTTTTTACCCTTGGTTTTTATTATTCTTTGTGGCTGCCTCTTTCTTTTGTTTTTTGTTTTGTTTATTTGTATGTCTGTGTGTGTGCATGTTTATGTGGTTTATGAGGACACACATTTGTATAATGACATGGGTATGACATAGGTATTACAGTGTACTCTGTAATTTTTTTAATCTAAAAATGCCTGTAGTTTCCTGTAAGGGGTAGGTTTAGGTGTAGGGTCAGTGTAGGGTGATACCACATACAGTCTGTACAACATTAACACCATTGGAGAGTCCCCATAAACCATAAAAACCAACATGTCTGCGTGTGTGTGTGTAATAAAAAATGTAAATGGCTGAAGAAAATGGTAAAGCACCATGTTCCTGCAGATGTTTTTTTTTTTTTTGTTTTTTTGTTCAGGTTACATCGTGTCTTTCTGCAGATGTCTGACTTAATTGGTGAATCATTAAATCGCACATTTAAGTGAGTCATTCAAAAATAGTGATTCATTAAGGAACTAAACAAGTGCCCAGGCCTATCCCAATAAACACACTTGTGGTATTTGCACTTATCACGTATCTGTTTAAATGACATACCTGATGGGACACTCTTGGAGTGTTAAGTAAAGTGTTAAGTTGTTTTTTTTTGTTGTTGTTCTTTCTTTCTTACAGAGCTTTATTCACACTATTTGCTTTTAAAATAAACTCTGAACTACAAAAAAAAAAAATCACAAGTGAACAGGACAGGCACATACGCTTATGCATCAAATACTGCTGCAAGACCCCAAGTGTGGGTATTGTGAAAGGTCCACTCTCTTCATTCGTGAAACAAAAAATTTCAGATGCTGAATATGATTTATTTAGTATCCCACTCACACTCATGTTGATATTGAGAACAAAATAGAATTGTTCAGTTGATATCAACTATATAATAAACTTTGAGTAATAAGAACATAATAATTTAACTTAAATAAAATAGCATTTAAAATGATTTTTTTTTTTCAGTTGTGATATGATGCAGTAATTCATGCATCAAGGGTTTAATTTCATCTTCATAATTATTTTCACCAAAGCAATTGCAATTCTATATACTGTATAATGTACAAACACCAGATTTGCAGTATTTCATTATTGTGCAGTATTAACTGCTAGCTATTATTTCATACTTTGGAAAACTTTGTGTCTCAACATTAAACTTTTCCATTAGTTGCTATTATAGTCTGTGAAGAGAAAGAAGAAAGAGAAATATGTTTTCCTTAAGACAAAGAGGTCAAGTGAGCAGTTTTAGTCGTGTTCAGTTCATCCCAATACAATTCCTCAACAGAGGAGTCTTGGTATAGGAAAGAGGGAACAAGACAAAAGGAAAAAGAGCAGCAGTGTTTAGGCAGGTAATCCCTTGCTATTGGAAAATGGGTCACTTTCATTCCAAACCTGATTCATTCCCTCTTTAAGTGTCTCCTGTCCGTTCCTCCCTTTCTTCTTCTTTAATTCCACACTCCTTTCATCTAACCGATTCAAATAGTCATAGGAAAGATTAACGGCGGGAGGGAAAAGCTGCTTTTTTGATGATGGCATTTGTGGGATAAACAAAAGATCTCGACAGCAGCTAACACTAAGGTTTTTCTTTCCTTTGATCCCAATTTACAGAGCTCCTTCCCTTTATTTCACTTTTTCTCTTTCACTCACTTTCTCACTTTTCCTTCATACAGAACTCTTAAGTTTTATATTGGATACAGTTGTGCCGGTCTGGCTTGTGTTTCTTCTTTTTTTGAGCTTTCATATCGTACAAGCTGGCAAAACATAAACCTGCAACCCTCCCACCGGCCAAAAAAGAAGAAAGATGGAGAGAAGAAATTCTCATAAAGTGGAAATGCCCAGCTGATGTTTCCAAGCTGTTGAGAATGATGGGAGTTCAGTGTTACGGAAAAGGAATATTTTTGATTTTTTTTTCTCCACTTCATTTTAGTTGCTTTTTAACCTTCCGAATGAAGTCATCGTCAAGTGTGCTCAGCCGGTAATTTAGCTGGCTTTCTCACTGATAATTTCTCCCTTTTCCATTCTCTCTTTCTGGCTGTTGTGATAAGGATATTAACCTGTGCATTGAGACAGAAGAAAAGGACATTGTCAAAATTAAAGCTGTGCAAAAGCTGTTTTCGGGTTCTTTAGCTCAAACTGCAAAGGGTTGTTTATGTATTTATTTGTATGTATGCATTTGGGAAAACATACAAGCGATCTTTACCTGTCAGATTTCTAAAGGATCATTCGACTGGAGTAATAATGCTAAAATTCAACTTTGAATGCATAGGAATCAATTCAGTTTTAAAATATTTTCAAATAGAAAACAGTTAGTGTGAAATAATGTTACTGTTTTGGCTGTGCTTTGGATCAAATGAATGCAGACGTCTTTAAAAAATAAAACATTACAAATCTCACTGTTCTCACTGCATAATATGCATTTTAGAAACAAATACCTTTAATAAAAAAAGATAAGGCAGAATTTCTGTTACTACACACACTATGCTGCATGTTACTCATTTCCCACTGTCATTTTTGTAATCCTGGTGCGTTGCCGCCGCCTCCTCACACTGTCTGCGGTCACGTGCATGACACTCACACACACAGAAACACACACGGACATACACACAGGTCACCTGGCACTGACTGAGGTCACCTATGAAGCCAGCAGGGACATGTGCAAACATACAGAAGCACAAACGCTCGTATTTGCACATGTGAAAACACTGCATATTCATCTTCGGTTGTAGCAGGTTCGAGCCGAAATCCCCCCCGTTGAGCCAAGTGTTACTTTTCCGCTTGACTTGATTCCTGCATCCGCTCTCACGGACAAGCACACACACAAAACACACACATACTCTTTCAACACTGAGTGACTCATTCTACAAACACACAAAGACATATGCACACTGATTAGGGCTGTTTGAGGGGTTCACAGTCTGGTGGGTGTTTAAAACTGTAGCAGAGGAAGTTGAAGACTGTCACACAGTGTTTGTTTAAACAGTAATAGGGATTTAGGGTAAAAATGAAAGGAGAAAATACATTAGTTGTTGCCTGTTGAGGAAAATATTATATATATTAACATTCAAAACAAGATTTTTTTAGGCAAATTTAAATGTCTTCTTTGCCCTGAGCCGTCATTAATGTGCTTTATTATAAATATAGCTGTGTTATTGTGTTAGTTACTCAACATGGGCTATTCATATTTGTATGATGTAAATACTGCTTAGAGGACATTGTTTTGTATATGAATCACTTTGTTATAATATGAACTGTACCCTGACTCCTCAATTTATAATTATTTCTTATATTAAATAAAACTGGCTGATTTGTCCAGGACATCACTGCTGATACGTGCATTGGAGCATGACATACTAATATATCCTCATTGATAATTTAACATATTCACTCTGTCTGACTGCAAACGTAAATGATCCTTCAGGTTTTTTTCCTCCCCTCAGACTCCCATGCCAATACAATACTCAAATTACCTCCACAAACCTCTTGTAACAGTTTGCCATATTAGTGATGTCAGTGTTTTTCTATTTTAGGCTTTGTGCTAGTCATTGAACCGCAGCAATTTTTAATTAAGAATTTAATTACCAATAATGCAGTTGATCAGCTGCTCCTAATTCATTTATGAGGACAGAGAGGAATCAGATAATTATGCCACACATATTCATCCTAGACAAAAGTCTTCTTTGTTAAGTCAGCTGATAAGAAAATATATTTGGTCTTTTATCATTTTGTTCATAGTATTTAACTTTTTTTTTGTTTTGTTTGATTTTATATTTAACAGCACAAAAAATAGTGTTATACATTTCCACACTAGCTGCCAAAGGCTTTGATAAATATCTCTGAAAGTTTGCTGGATATGATGGTGGTGAGAAGATAAATGGTCAATAAAAAGTGGAACTTCTGGTAACAATGTAATTCATACTTCAGTGACATCAGCATATGGGCCTGACAAGCAAAAGTCTTTGTCTCTGCTCTGAAGAGCAAGATCGTGTGTGTGTGTGTGTGTGTGTGTGTGTTCAGGCTCACATTAAATCTGCAAGCACATAACAGAAGCATATAACTGCTGAAAACATGAAAAAAGAGTTAACTTATGCAACATTAATGCCAGATCAAAGATGCTCACGCCCACTTTCGGTGCAAACCAATAAGAAAAGTGATCTGCGATGGAAGCACCTCAGAATCACAATTACCCCTTTATTCTGTCTTTCAACCTTTTCTCTCTGCGGTCTGGCACATTAACGTCACACGTGAAAGTAACTATCTTTGTTTGGTAAAACATCTATACCCCTCAGTCTCGGGGGCTTTTCGAATCTCTTGTCCTTTAACACGCCCATATAGGGAAGCTTTTTAAAATCATCTATGCACACTGCATGCAAAAAAAGCAAGAGCGCCGCCTCTGAGAGAGAGAGCGGGTGAAAAAAGGAAGGGGCGAAAAAAAATATGTTTGAGCATGGAAAGCAAAGCATGCATGTTGGGAGGGCTCCAAAAGAGGGCCAGCCAAGAAAGAAATTAAAGTACCGCGATTATCTGGACCCAGAATTAGAAGCAGAGGGTTTTGGACTAATAAACATTTGAAATGCACCCTAGGGCCCTCACCATCATTTATTACTCCACCATCTCCCATTAATGTTTTTTTTTTTTTCTTTCAGTTTCTTCGTTTTTTGTTTTTTTTCCCTCATTGATTCCCAGGATGTTTTAGGTAGATTTTATTAATTCTTGCTGGCAGGGTTTTAATGAAAGGTTTTTTTTTTTTTTTTCAATCCCTTCCGCTTTGGATGTACTGATCCGGTGTTTTATTTCGGTCTTCTAATGGCTGTATTGTTGTTATCAGTAACTCTTGGCGTATTACAGGCCGACAAAGAGCGGTCATCAATTAACAGACACCACCCCACCCCCACCCGAGTGTCCCGCTCTGACCTCTCAGCACTACTCTTAAGCTTATCAACTCCCAAAACATACCACTCCACTGCGCGCACACACATACACACACACAGACATGCACACTGCACATGTAAACTACACACACATGCACATTCGCAAAGATTTTATTGCAGTATATCAGGCACCCGTATTTAGTGGCAGCGCTATTGCAAAATAAATATTTTATGGGTTTTAAAAATACAGGATTTAACAAAACAATGCAATGCAAATGCACATAACACACTCTGTCATTGCTCCTTTGTTGGTTACATGCAAAAACAATTATATGCAATTAGTTTAATCCAAAAAAAAAAAATATATATATATATATATATATATATAAATTTATATATGCATTTTTTCATTATATATCATTATAATTTTTTTTG
>JAUCMU010000001.1:16924663-16944954 GCA_032275025.1 Enteromius treurensis
GTTATTATTTAACCATGCCAAGGTAAATTCAGTTTTCCATTCTATGGCACCTTTAACAAAAAATGGTTTTAGGTCGGTTATTTCTTATCTTTTGTAGTAGCGTGTCAGTTGGAATTATCAGTTTACATTTCCAAACATTATTTTCATTATTTATTGTAATAATGCAGTAAGATTATTGTGTGACAACAGCCAGTGGTCCATATAGAGATCTGATCTGATCATCATTCAGTCTGTCTGGAATGACATGAAGTAACAGAACAAACTGAGACAGACTAAATTCAGAAGAACTGTGGAGAACAACGTCTCCAAGATGAAGAAAAAAACCTACCTGGAAAGCTACAGTACTGTTCAAAGTTTTAATGCTGTAAAATGAGGATGCTTTCAAAAATAATGCCATAAATATATTTAATTTATCAATGAACTTCTATGAACTAAATTAAATAGTCTGTCTCAGTTTGTTCTGTTTCTTCATGTCAATCCAGACAGACTCTCTGTCCATCAGATCAGATATCTGTATGGAGCACTGGCTACTGCAGAAGACTACTGTGTGTATACATATATATATATAAATTATCTTAAATTTTATCTTTAATAATTAGATTTAACTAATAAAAAAACATTCCATTTTTAAAAACATTTTAAATTTAACTATTTAATTTTTTATTATCATTGCAGGAAATATGAACTAAATTAATATTGTTACAATGAAACATGGATTTATTTATGTTGAACATTTATTCCACTTGTCCATCTTGGATTTATGCCTATGAAATAAGATATTGTATATTGCAGCATAATTAAGTCCCAGCAGTCATCTTTTGTAAGAGCCTATGATGTTATAAAATGCCTCCTCTGTCGGGCAGATCAGTAGGTTTTCCAACAGAGCAATTGTTTAGACTTTTTTTTTTTTGCACAAGTGTTAACATGTAACATAAGTGCGTGTGGATTTTTTCCTAATTGTCTCATTGAATTGTGGCATATGCTGCAGTTGCTGAGGCTTATGTCCTAACAAGAGACAGCTGCAGACAGTGTTAGTGAGTCCGTGAGGAGAAAATAAAAAGAACATTTTCTTTCTATCCTTGGTTTGTTTCACTTCTCTCCATTACAAGATCTTTGGTATTAACTTCAGCTACCGTTTCCCTCAAAGCTGGGCCTCTTGACATGGATGTTGAAAAAAGCTTTCTCCAGCCATACCAAAAGATTTCCTGTTTACATGTGCCTGGCGTCACCATGGAAGAAAGTGTGTCTAAATGATTGACACGCTGTTTGGCATTTTCAACCTCTTTGCTTGCCTCCCCTCTCTACCGAATTCAAGATGGAGTCATTTGTAGCTTTCAAGATTTTTCTGCTTGTCGCCTCAGAGCTTGATTGTGTTTGTGCGGATAGGCCGTTGGCCCTCGCGACACTGCCTTTTGACTTCAAACGCAATGGAGGTTAATTCCATTTGGGGAAAAAGCGGGATTTGTCAACCCGCAGCTGAGAGTGGAAGTGAAAGAGGTGTGTGTAGCGCTGTCAGACACGGTTCTAGTCAAAGGATCTCAATTCTGGTCCCACATTTCCAAGTTCACCCTTAAACTCTATTAGAGAGTACACTGAGAGAGACGCTCGCACGGAGACACTCTCGGCTCGGCATAGAGAGCGGTCGCAATGCCTGCTCTCACTCTTTGGACTTAATATCCTGTAATGGAGAAGGGGTCGGGAGAAACACCTGAGCACAATGTGTTCCGCTGCAGCAGAAAAGAAGGGAGAGGGGAGAAAGGAAAGCAGAGGGCGAGTAAGAGATGGCCGCTAACAAAGGAGGGATATTTTGTCCTCCGTCTCCAGGGGACATTTGAGCCAGGGATGCGCTTCACCGCATGCCCACCCGTGTCTCCCTCTTCCTGGGTCACTGGACACCTGCTCGCTCCCCCGGAGGGAGCGAATGAAAGGAGTGGGAAAGACACACACAAAAACACAAACAGTTGTAGATACTTTATAAATGTATACTGACTAAGTGTGTGTGTTTATATTTTCATAATAAATATACACAGTACACATATTATGTAAACATTTTTATTATGAATTAATCGCTTGACAGCACTAATGTATGTTTTAAAACAATAACAACAATAATTATAATAATAATAATAATAATACAATAGTTATGAATAAATAGTTATTTATTTAGATTTTGCATGTATGCGTTATTTATTATTATTTGTTTATTTTTAAACAAATCTCGTGTTCACCAAGGCTCCATTCTTTTTTTACAGTTTAAACAAATTGTTAAATGTTACTGTAATTTAATATTTTAATACATTTGTTTTAAATAAAATGAGTTAATTCTGATCAATTTAATGCATCCTTGCTCATTAAAAGTCATTTAATTTGTAACATTTCTTAATTTATTACATGCATACAATCACTTTCAAGCCAAAACTTTTGTTTTTGTATTGTGCATAATCATGATTTCTGTTTAGATAATCAGCTTTAGATCGAGCAGAAAATGCTATGCCTCCTCAGTCATTTGCAGCCATCATATGACACCTGCTCCGCTGTCTGAATCTGTTTTTGATTTTGAGCTTGTTTGAAGCTACTCTGTGTTTCTCTCTCTCTTTCTCACACACACACACACACACACACACACATCTGCGCACTACAGGGGGTTCTGGGGAAGAGGGGTAGGGAAGGGGGGAGAACCTTAACTACGGGAGAAAAACCGAAGACCTCGACTGACTATTCAGGGTCTCGTTAGCACTGCTCCCCGACTGTGGTTTTAATGTGTCTCCATTTTGATTTCGGTTATTTTATTATTTTGAGGGGCTTTAATCAAAAATTGCACAGCAGATATGAGAGAGCTTGCCCTGCTGTGAGCAAGGAAGCAGTAGCTCTGCCATTAGTCCATGTACCCAGCCGAAGGAGAGAAAGTTCCAGAACTGGCATCTAAACTCGCCCCGTTTTTTAAGAGCCTGTGAAGCTACATCAAAGGATTTGACAGGAGAGAAGCAGGAACTTCTCCATCCTGACACTTTTTTATTTTTTTTATTTTTTCCCCTGACTGGAATGCCTCACTTGAACGCTCACGGAAACCCATTTGGTTTGGGTCAAGAGCTTACATTCTGTGTGTGTGTGTGTCTGGCTTGTAAATCCACCAAATTTTCTCAGCAGTAGTGACCAGCGGTCAAGCCAGATTTATCGTGTCAGGACATTCTCAAGCACTCTTTTCTATTACTTGCATTGCCATAAGCACTGCTAGTCTGTGTCGCTGTTTTGCTGAATCATCGGAGGTGATAGGGACCTCTGGGAGTGATTTTCTGCTTGGTGGAGTGAAGTGTCCACCTCCTTTCCTTATGTTTTATATAAAGAGGGTCATAGGTGTCAGCTTAATGAGATTAAGAAAAATGTGTCAACAGTAATGCAAATCCTGTAAATATCTTAACCGGCTTACTCCGCCACAGCAGTTCGGGGCACAGAAATTCCTTCATGGAGGATGCCTGGGTGTAGGTGTAAACACACACACACACACACACACTTACACATTACAGCATGCAAGATTGTGTACTAATAAGCAACACATCCCAACACGATCGAGCATGTTGCAATTTAAAAACGCACTTGCCTAATTACTTCAGGTAACTTTACAAAAGTGCTTAATAAGCAATTAGATGAGAACTAAAGCCTTTTATCTTAGGAGTGTCTTAATGTATCTAATATATGTAGTTTAGTACATCCTGCTTCCATTTTAGCAGGCTAATGCTTTTTCAGACAGGGCCGCTTTAATTGGACCCGTGATTAAATGGGCTATAGAGAGATAAATATGTTCAGAAAGTCTGTATTAAAAACTGCATTTTAACAATAACCAGGTGCTGAATATATCTGCAGAGAGAAAAAAAAAAACATCAGACCTTGAGTGCGGAAAAAGGCCAAGCATGTTTTGTATTATAAAATGAGATACTATATAAGGGTTATGACATTCATGTTGCAGAAGAGTGTGTGTGTGAAAAGCAATGCCGTTGTTTTTTTTTTCTTTCAGTTTAAAGTGCTCTGGGGTTGTGCGGGCCACACTAGCTGTGGTTCTATGGTCCTTACGAAATTATTGATATCAGTGGTTTAGCTTAGAGACCTGGCACAGGAAGATACGGGGTGATGGCAATGGGAACGGGCTGTTGGGAAAGATTGCAGAAGAAAAGAGCGCCCTTGCGCAACGATTGCACCAGCAATAACTAAGAATGAGCCAGACCGCTGATGTGCGTGGCACATAAATAAGCCGAATAGAGCTGTGAAACATGATTGTTTACACTTGAAAATTCACATAATTTAATAGCGACAGGTGATTCAGTGAGCAAACCACAAATGAAACATTTATGTACATGCCGCAAAGATATTTTGATTTGGTACTGGTATTGTAACTATGTGGTTTTGATAAGTATTTATTATGCCATTTATCTTGCTAATGGAAAGCGCGTACAGTTCTTTATTTTGATTCCAGACAGAAACAGAGAAGTCTATGCTTGTTTTTCTCTGGACATTTTTCTTACAGTCAAGCCTTTTATTGACATTACGTGAACCCATAGAAATAACCAGGCAGAGAATTACAGGTAGTAATCCAGACAGAAACTGCATCTGAAGCATAGAAAAATTGTGTTAGTTAGTAGGTCTGTAGTACTCTAAATTTTCTATCGTGTACGACTTGTCTCGGACTCGTTAGTGTTTTCAGTAATGCCTAAAAAAACATCTTTCCACTGTAAAGTCATATTTTCATCAACATTGTCAGTAATTAAATCAAGTACATTTTGCCCAACCAAAAAAAACACATAAGGGCAATGCCAAAATGAATGAACAGCAGTCTCTGGCTTTTTTATAAACATATCCATTCTAGCCTTCATTGCACGCAATGCGCATGTGTCATATCCCGAGCTTTGAGTAAGCGTGCTGTGCGAAGGGATCAATCATTAAAATTTTTGACCACAAACACAATATCATCTAACAGCAGCATTATACAGTCCAACCCTAATTAAACACACTTGAACCAGCTTATCAAGGTCTTACTAGACACACTAGAAACTAGGTTAAGGCCAATTGGAAATAAACTCTTTAGGGCATTGGCCTGCAAATAATAATGCAAAATGATTTTATTACTATAGGAAATATGCTGTCTCTCGCATCACATACATTATTAATAGTTAAGAATGTGGTCTTGAGGGGGCTCCTGTTTTTCCTCTTATTTGGGCTCGGTCTTTACTCGGACTCGACAAAGCTTGACTTGACTACTGCTCTGTTAGTTAGGAGTTAATAGTTATGCAAATAAGGCAAAAATGCATTTTACACTTAAATTACAGACACAGAAATAGAAACCAAAAGAATAGAGAAAAATACAAAATATTTATGAGGTTCGGTTATAAAAGATACAATGATTATTTGACTGTGTGTGTCTAAATCTATCAGTCTGTCTATATATATATATGTATATAATTTTTTTTTTCTAAGTATATACACACACACTCTCTTTCTGTCATTAATACAGTTTGAGTTTAAGGACTGATTCAGAATAATACTGAATTTACAAAGAACTAATGCAGTACTAGTTATCAGAGGTGAGTCACAGACTAGTGCATTTTAGTACAACTTTTATATGCTATTGTATCTTACATCAGGTTTGTGAATACACCTCCAGAAAACCGCTTCACACAGTCCGCTGGTGTCCAGTATCTGAGTTTGGGTTCCCTCCAGGCACATTTCCTGCAGTGTTCCAGTTGTTTAGCAAGCCAACCGTAGTAGACACATTTTTGGAAAACAAACTTTTGCCTTCCGGCTTGAAACTACAATCTATGCAGTCGTACAGGTAGCTGTTGCTTAACTGGTCAAAAGGCCCACAAAAACAACAATAAAAAGACAAAAAAGAATGCCTTCAGTTTGATTTCATCCCATGCCATGGCTGAATGGCTACGCTTTTGTGGCGTCTCCGGAGGCTAAACTGAGACGCATTGTTTTCCCGTGAGGGTCGTGAACTCACCTGAGCAGTGTAACAACAGCATGTGTGTCTGTTTTGTTAGAAGGATGAGCTATCAGCAGCTCACTCAAACACCCTTATCGCTCACATAACAGAGAGTGTGTTTACAGAGAAACACTGCACTTCCTAAGGGCCCTCTGGCTGCAATTCTAGTGCGTGCGTGTGTGTGTGTATTTCTGTAAATGCAGATAGTTGTTATAGTTGTACTACATTAAACTTATATAATATGTGGCTTGCGCACACATGCTGAAATTTATTCGAAAAAGGTAGAGAAAAAAAGATAGAAATGTCATCTCAGTTCTGATAGTCTGTATTCAGTTTAATTAATAGCTTGTTCTATACTCGAACCAAACCTGTCATTTTCACACCTCATTATCTTGATGTCTCCATTTACACAGATAAAATGCAAATATTTACATATATTTCACCACCTGATGGTCATTTCTAGTAATAATGTCACACCTGGGATTCAAAGAATACTCTGCCAAATCATGGAATGGGAAAATAAAATTCTGTTCATAAAAGCCTTATTTTTCAGTATGGAGGTGTTTTCTGATGTGACAAAAAAATAAATAAAAAATACACACCCTTTCACTTTTTAACTTCTTTTTGTTCTCACCCCTTTTTTTTTACTCTCGTACTTCTGTTATATGCATACACATGCGCACACACATTATTATATTCATGTGTAAATATCATTCATATAGAGCATGAAAGCCTGCTCTGAATACCAGATATGTAGCCAGTCAAAAATAACTATTACATACCAGAGCACACGTTCTCTCTTTTCCGTTCTCTTGGGCACTAGAGACGCACACACATAACTGACCCATATGGATTCAGTTTAAACACAGAGCTAATACAATGTAAAACACAGTTACCTACAGCTCTTCCTGAGAATAGGCCTGTGCAGCAGAGGGTTACTTCAAAGGCATTACAATCAGTGGGCAAAGAAACAGCAGTCGACATCACATACTGCAGTTTCACATCAAGTCGGCTCACAATACAACCCTCCGTATAGATTCTGTGATTCAGTATTGTAACAAAGATGTTTTTTCTTTCTTTTTTTTTTATTAGATAACAAGGCTTTGTAATGAAAGATCAACTAGAATAAAGGCAGGACAGAAACGCTGCTGAGAAAAGTTCATTATTTGGACCGCAAGTTGATTCTTGAGAACAGATGTAGCGCAGGAAGGAAATACGGATAAATGTGGACAGGTTAAAGGTCTTATGTCAGGAAACATCAAATCATCTGTTCAATCGGTGTACTGATTGATGGTCCTGATTAAGCCTAGTGTTTCTTTATAGCATTAGCTTCACTTTGAACCATCCCATGTACATAAAATAGCATTTAACCCTGTATTAGAAGCATTTAGAGTGTAAATAGATGAGGAAGTACCACTTCTAGTCCCCCGTTGTATATTTAACAGGACCTGCACATGTGCAAACTAATCTCCATGCAGTGTATACATAGCAGCGTTGGCTGATGGAGTCAGTGCTCTTATCTAAGTAAACCCGGTGTGAACGAGAAGCAGCTGTGTTCTGTTAGCACAAGAGTGTAGACCACTCAGACCGGCGTACGACCCTCCTTGCCCCTCCTCGTCCGCACCCCTCAGACTGGACAGATTACAAGCAGACCCTGCTAGATGCTCTAAGCCAGCCCTGGACACTGATAAAAGCTCCACTTGTTTCATTTCTGTCCAGTTGTGGTGTCGTATATCTCTCTGGTCATTCCATCAGAGCGGACCGAATCCAGATCTGGACCCCAAATCAGCCCCCGGTACTGGAAACCTGCCTTGCTGCCACCGGCCTGGCATTCTGGCCTGCAGTGAAAGAATGTGTTATTTCCTTTTCCCAACACCTGGAGGTAAAAAAAAAGAAAAGAAGTGGTGATCTGGGTAAAGTTAATTGCAGCTCGTAAAAACCGAGTTTGAAACGAGCGCCATTATGGCAGGGATGTTATGAAGCAGTGCTGGCGGCGTAATGGCAATAACCGTGCTTTGTTACACTAGCACACCATCATTAAAGAGCACTCTCTCCACAGTGGCACTTTCCAGAGCAGGGCTTTGACTGACAGAGTGACAGTTTCACGAGCCGTGAGTGAGAGCCACGCACAATGGGCCATGTTAAACCAGACTGTGTAATCGAACATTAACAAGCTACTTTTATTCCAGCCTAACCTGACGTTTGACATCAGTCTGCACAACGGACTCTGTTCGGATGTGCCTCGAGACGGTTATTCAGATCGATTCAAATATTAGACTTTTTCGTCAGCGTATTTGAACAGAGTTTGCCACTTTTTGCCCTTGTGCTTAGAGTGCGGCAGAGGAGTATATTTCCCTCTGCGCTTCCAAATCACCTTCTAAATTCGAACATCAAGTTTCCAGCCTAGAGAACTTCACCAAAAAAGCATAGCCATGCCCTTTTGGCATTCGCTGAAGAGGCCAATGATGTCACCACTGGAGGGGATGTCTAAAAGGGATAAGAGGGAGATGGAGAAAGAGAAAAAGCTTCCAGCCATCTGTGCATAGTATGAACTTCATCGCAGTGGTCCAGCACATAAGCACAATGGAAAAGGCCAGAAGGTTTCATTTACAATGTAGTTTTTGCGTACTTGCATTCTTACGCATACTGATTAGGGTTAATAGTTAAGTGGCTCTGTGTCAGATTTTGGTCAGTGTGAAAAAATGTAGATATGCAAATGCTCAGAATTACAGAAAGAGACAGGAACCCGTGATCGTATCCTTCAATTCGGTTTTTGCCTCTGCACGGTGTGATTGCGTAAGTGCTAGAGTTTCTGTACCGTGCCTCATATATAAAGAATGTCATGGCGTGTTTAAAACAAATGCTGTTTTAAATGTTGTCTGCTGGTTGATTTTGCTTTAGCAAGTTGTTAAGCAGGAGCCACTCATGGGGAACCAGTACATAGCAATGAATCAATAGCTTACAAATCGCTCGGGGGGGTGGTGCCATATGTCACAATCAGCAAAAGCTAACAATGCACCTCTAAAGCCCAGATGATATGTGCTGCTCTGTTCAAGTCGTAAAAGAGGGCAAATGTAAAACAGAACAGCGACATAGACAACCTCTCGTCACTGCAGCACATTGCTTAGCACCATGCTAAACTCATTTTTGTTACAACGTAGCAGTGCTTGTAATTCCCTAGAGACACTTCTGGAATTTTTTTTCCTTCATTTCAGCCGGATTCTTTTTTTTTTTTTCATTCCATTTCAGTCTGAATGGAATGAATTCATTAAATAGACTTTGCCCTGTGTGTGGAGTATGCAAAAACCTGCACCAATCACTGGTAATACATGCAAGAAATATTATATATAATATAAGATTAGCATTCTACTGTATTTTATTTGTTTTATTGTACTGTATTGTTGTGGTGTTGTGCTTTTTTTTTCTTTTTTTTTTTTTTTGTGTGGTGTTTTGTCGGTTTTTGTTTTTTCTTGTGTGTGCTATTGTTATTTTAAGTTTTGATTAGTTTTCCCAGTACAAACAGACCGTTTCTCTCTGCCTTCTGTCTTACTGGCCAGGTGTCACTCTGCTAAATAAATATGCCGTCAAACCAGTAGAGGAATAGCCGGTAAAAGCGCAGTTTTACTGTGCCTGTCCTTGGTTTTAGGTAAAGATGCAAGCACTTAAGTTGTCTAGGAAGTTTTACTGGCATGAGTTTCCCTCCTTCTCTCTCTGTTAGCCATTAGCCAGGAGTCCAGCAAACCTTCTACACCTCATTTAATTACCACGCTTACCAAGACATAATTTAATTTCAAAATGTGGTGTAATTGCTGATGAAAGCCTGTCTAAATGTGTGTCTCTTTTCTCCCCCACTGCCCACTGTTAAGATCAATTGAGTTTTATAGGTCACCTGGGACATTAATTTTTTGGATGGCCGGCAATCATCCTTTTTAATGATACTCAGAAAGGGCCCTCTCAATTACCCTGTCTGTCCGAACAAAGAAATCATTCATAGCTTCTAGGAGAAAGGGGGAGGGCGAAAACGGGAGAAGCTGGGAAATTGCAGAAAGTATGTGAGAAAAAGGGGAAAGAGTCCAAGGAAGATTAATCAGTCTACACATTATGAAATGAGCCACTGACATTGTGTGAGGCGTGTGGATGAAAGAACATCATGAGCATCGTATTATATACATCCAGCAATAAAACAAATGTATCACACAGAGAATTTCTTTTACCACCTTTAAAATAAGTCATGTAAAACTAGCCTTGAAGCCTCAAAAATCCATACGTTCCATTCTGAAGTCATCTGCTTTGTGTTCAGTTTGCTTGGCCCACGAATATATTTAAAATATTCAGACAAACAGACTGCAAACTGTCAAGGACGACCTCAGACGACAGCCATCTCCCAGTGGCGAGGAAGAAGACAGGTGAAAGCCACCGCTGTAGCCTTTGGCAGAGCAATTTGAAGCTTTCTGAGATCTTCTCTTTTGAATATAAAATTAAAAAAAAAGCTAGGATGCTTGTATTTCTTTTTAATAATTACTACTTCCAGTCAAAGTGGCTATCATACCAGTTCTTAGAATTCTTCCAGGAATAAAAGCTTCCTGTTTTTCCTTGCTGAAGTAAGGATTGCATGTCGAGAGTCATCTCAGGATGGGAGAAAGCATTTGCTGCTTTGTTGTTTTTAGTAATCTCCTAAGGGCACAAAACCTTTATTTATTAGTCTCTTTAAAGCCTGCTATATTTTGGGATGTGTTTTGCTTGTCGTTTTTAGGTAATTCATCCATTAGGCCTAGGCTCGCGTCCACCAACCAAACTAGAGGTCAGGGAGGAACACTTTACTGTACCAGCAGTGTGTCAGAGAGAGAAACCCGAGGGAATGCTGCCTTAACACATCCCAGAGCTGCTTGTCTACAGCCTTTACAGATACATGCACACATTCCTCCTCAAAGTCCAAGGCCTGCATTTTCTCAAAGAGTACAAAGAAATATGGGAAATGTGGCGCGAGAGGCAGAATTTCTGCTTTTTTTTCCTCGACCGGGCCGATTTTTCACTGCTTGGATGCGCCATGGGTCACTGAGCTGGCTGAGCGCTTCAAGGACACAAACTCTCTCTATTCTGTCTCTCTCTCTCTCTGTCTTTGTCCCCTGTGTGGCGCTGTATGAGCGACAGCCCCAGAGGCCTGTGGGATATGTATGGAGTCGGTTGTTTGGAGCAGAAGAGCTCTCTAGTGATTCAGAGACACTCACTGACATGTGACATGAGGTGACAGACCAGTACATTGCTCACACCGAGAGAGAGAGAGAGAGAGAGAGAGAGATAGGGAAGTAAATGATGGGGAAAAAAAGAGGAGTGCCGAGGCACAGACTGAATGTTAGACAGCACAGATAAAAAAATGGATTTATAAATAAGAAAAATCAGAGGAGATGAAAGAGAAGGTAAAGACACTGTAGAGTGTCGACTCATGTGATGTATTAACTGTTCCTGTTCCCAGAGGCGCCATTCCACGGTCCCGCTGTAGTATCTGCTGAGAAGGAGAAAAGCCAGATATTTCTGCCTCATCCCCTTGAGATTTTGCTATCGCTTCACATCGACTTCTCTCTCTATCATTTCATCCATCCATCCATGTGTCCTTTCACCCTTTCTTCTTTTCCTTACTCCTGCAGAATCATTAAAAAAAACTTCAGTTCAGTGGAAAAAACGAGTCAAAGGTGAAGTTGCGTCGCAACTGGGGTTTAAAGCTGAAATTGTTTCTGCCATGTAATTACAGTGCAAGTGATTTCTGAGTTGAAGTATTTATTATAAATAACTGTTATAAATAATAATAATAATAAAATGAGGTTGGCATTTGTGGATTATTAAAAACTTTGTTGTGGAATGTAATAAAAAAAAATTGTAGCCACTGCACCATTCAAAAGTGTTTTTTGTTTTGGTTTGGGTTTTGTTTGTTTTTTGTTTTGTTTTGCTTTTTGTTTTGTTTTGGGTTGGGTTTTGTTTGTTTTTTGTTTTGGTTTGGGTTTTGTTTGTTTTTTGGTTTGGTTTGGTTTTGGTTTAGTTTTTGTTTTGTTTAGTTTTTTGTTTGTTTTTTGTTTTTGTTTTGTTTGTTTTTTGTTTTTGTTTTGTTTGTTTTTTGGTTTGGTTTGGTTTGGTTTTTGTGTTTTGGTTTGTTTTTTGTTTTGGTTTAGTTTTTGTGTTTTGTTTTTTGTTTTGGTTTGGGTTTTGTTTGTTTTGTGACAATACGTAAATTAACACTTATTTTTAAGAAGATCGAAAATGATTTTGCTAATCAAAAGTCACAGTAACATTAAATAAAATTCAATTTCAAATAAATGATGTTCTTTAAGACTTTCTAATATATATTTTTTATCAGTGCGTGTATTTTCAAGAATAACATTAAAAATAATAAGAATGGTTTCTTAAGTATTAAAATAGTTATATTAGAATGATTTCTGAAGAACCATGTGACAGTGAAGACTGGAGTAATTGCTGCTGAACGTTCAGCAACAATGGGGACCATTTTTAATTGTTATTTTCAATCATAATAATAATATCCCAATAATACTGCTTTTTTTTGCAGCTGTGGTATTTTACAAAAAGATTAACAAATCTTACTGACCCCAAATCTTTCTTTATATAAACTGAACATATTACTCACTATATTATGCTTGTATATATTATACTCTATCATGCTTGTGTGCTCTTTTGTTTGTTTTATTTACTCTTTTAGTTAGTGTTATATTTAGCTCAATACAGCTTAATTCAGCACACTGCAAAACTAAATATAAAATGTAAATTTCTTTATCATGCTATTTGCATATACGCTTCAGCCATGCTGCACCCCGCTGCTTATGTGTGCAGTACAGGGAATACTATGATTCATTAATGTGGGCGCTAAAATAAATTTGTGCTGATTTTTCGTGCCTGTCTTCTTTTTTGAGAGGCCAGTTAAATCCTGATGAGAACGCTAGCACTACATCAGAGCTTCAGGTCCATTTGTAGCCCTCTCCTTTGTTAGCAGAACATCAATGAATGTGGTAGAGAGCATCGCCCAAATCAAGAGCCCATGAAACATTAGAAGTACACAAGGCCTGAGCCGGAAGTGGCCAAGTTTGATCCAAATGAATAGCACTGGCTGAGTTAGCATAGGCGCCAGCCGCTAATCATTGATTTTTATGCTTCTTATCAGTAGTTTAGCCAGAGAGGCCTCTTATGCTGGAGCCGCTGGTGCCACCAGCGTTGTTGCCTCTGTCTATGGGTTTTTCAGGGCTGTCCGGCATGTCTGCCCTCCAGAGCTCTCATACACCACCTCAATTATAGATTCTGACGCTAACGCTCTTCTGTGAAATGCTATCCCATGATACAAGATTCCAGGAACGATTCTGTTTACGAAGGTGTTCTCACACATTTCAGAACAATTCTGCCACACACTAGAAGCTGTGCTTAATAGCCCTCATTTTCATAAATTCAACAATTTACCGCTAAATTATTTTTACGTCTAGGATAATCAAGTGAAGTACACGTAACTCAGCGCTTGCACATGAGAGGGTCCACTCAAGGATAAGTGTAACCTGGATGTAATCAAATTTTCATTTTCATCTTAAAGCGTAGGGCACTTGAGACCTGTCAAGGCTATTGTGAAATGCACGTACAGTATGTGTGCGTCAGAGGCCTTATTGGCCCTGCTGACCTATGTAAAATCTTTAACTCTTTTTTTAAGACCCACAGGGCCACTGGCAAACATCTTACTACTTACTTTAGCAACCTGGAGGTCAGAGGTTGCCTGTCCTGTTACTGTTGCCGTTCTGAGAGCCAGTGACATAACATTTCAGCTTGCTTGACACATTATGTATTTTTTGCAAATAAAAATAGCAAAGAACTGTGAGGCTAGTAGCTCTTTTTTCAACCAAGAAAAAAAAAGGTTTCTCGTTCCGGGTGGGGAAGTTCTTAATTTAATTTTGTTGTGGTGTGCATGTGTAAATATGAAAGACATCACATATTTCCGTGTGCATCTGTATATTTGTTGTTTTGAGATGGCGTATGTTTATGACAGGGTTATGCAATTCACTTACCATTTCTTCACCTGTTGCAGTTCCTCTGGCTTGTCATATAGCTCCGAAAGAAGGTGTTATTAAATGACAGAAAGGAAGCTTGTTGCTGTTATTCCTAGATGAAAGCTTGACACTTGCTCATGTTAAAATGCTGCAGTCAGAAGTTAATGTCGATTAATCAGGGCAGTCTCTGGCGAGCTGGCCTTGAAGAAACGAATTTGCATCTTTTTTTTTTTTTTACCTCCCCACCCTCCTTTTTTTATTCCTGAGCAAATTTTACCTGATCCAGGAAAGAAACTTCAGGGACTTGGGTTAATTTAAATCGACGAGGAACGTTGTGTTTATGGGCATTAGAAATGTCAATAACACCCTTTGGCAGATGCTAAGCCATCAAAGTGATTTATGCTAATGATGATATTTTTGTAAGGTGGCCATATTATCCAGTGGGAAGCGGCGGCGTGCAAGGGTGAAGACTCTTTTGATTGTCAGCGGGATTATGTGGATGGTTTTTGAGGGTATTATGCTGGAAATGAGGTTTGTCTTGGCTGTGTGATTAGAGTAAGGCACTTAGCATTAGCCTATTCCCTTGTTCATATTTGCCCCTGGGAGATAAAGCAAGAAGCAGACTTTTCTCTTGTAGACATTGGGGATTATTGGATTGGTTATACTAAGACAGTGAGGATGTGGTGACTTCAAGTTTGCTGAGGACCATCGTATATTGCGTTAGATAGACAGAGGCGTCCAGTCTGCCCATGCTATCAATGCTCGATTTGCATTATTACATAAGGGTAAAAAAAACAAAACAAGCATCATACAAATGTGTCCTTTACATTAATCCAGTTCTTTCCCTCTAAATGGCAAACTCAGGTGACAGAAGGTGCAGAGGTGGTGCTTTTCCCTCACACATGCTCTCAGTACCAACCTCACACACACACGCACACACACACACTCACGTCCTGTGTGTTAGCACCACATGCCTGCACAGAACAGCCTGCATATTCTCTGGGATAATTTGATTAGTTAAAAGCAACTCTGACCCCTAATGGAGAAACCAAAGACACAAGCTGTCCTCTATCAAATGGCCTCAATTTGAAGCATGAATGTGGGGAGGAAAGACACACTGAAGTTTTTCTCAGCTACAGTACCTCACCTCACCCCTGAAGGCCTATCACACTTTAAACAGCATGTAATCTCTCATGCTAATGTGCTGTATTGCATTGCTAAGCTGCTGTAGTAAGTCCCCAGGTCTCCCATCTCTCTGTGCTTTGAGGACTGCCGCTCTTTCACCGTGTGCAGGATTCATCTCTATGTGTTTTAACTCCCTGCTGAAAAAGACCAGCGTAGGTGGTCCCCAGCATATGCTGTGTTGGGGATGCCACTGTGCTGGAGTCCCAACCAGGCTTCTTAACCTACTTTTATTAACAAGATTCCTTGGTCAACCAGAGTTTTCAGAGGGATTGTGATGGGGCAGTTTCACCTGCATAAAACCAACTGCTCTTTTTTGCATGGCTATGCATACTTTACTTTATTGGATATTACAGTTAGTACGGCAGAGTATACAGAGGACGTACTCTCTGTCCATCAGGATTCCACATCATGGAGATTGCATTCACATTGAAAATGTGGAACTGCAATGTAAATTCTAGGAAGTGGAATTCAATTTCTGTAAACACTATAATATTCTTAGAACATTTAAATAATTTAAAATATTCAAATATGAAACATAACATATCTGGAGGTGAGAATTTATTTGGTTGGTTGTTTGTTTAATTCATCATTTTCATCAATTTATCATATAATATTTTTAGGTATGTTTTTATATATTAGAATTAGGGCTGTCAAAAATAACGCATTGACGACGTTAATTATTTTTTGTCGTTAATGACGTAATTTTTTTTTATGCATTTCACGCATGCGCAGTGTGATGAATTATTTGTCAGGAAAGTGGGACAACAATAGACCATTTTCACACTTCCGGGTTCATAACCTAGGAAACGTTCTCTTGCTGGGGTCTGGCATATCCGGTTATATCACAACAATGTCTACAACCAAGTCCAAGAGTTTTTGTAGTGTTCCTTTTTGTTCCACTTCGAAACAAAAACAACCATATCTGAGTTTTCATGACTTCCCAGGTGATAAAGGCGAAAAGAAGAAATGGACTCACGCAATAAGACGCGAAGAAGGTTCAGCGTTTCGTGTTAATCGCGGTAGTTCTTTTGTATGTAGTCTGCATTTCACTGAGAATGACTACCTCCCGTCTGTACACCGAAAGCGTCTCAAAACTGGTGCTGTTCCATCCCGCTTTAAGTGGAACAGCTGGGGAGATGATAAACAAGGACGACTATCTGTGTACGAGCGAGCAGAGAGCCGTCTGGGAGATGATTTTGAGCGTGTTGTTTCTGATACGCCAGCCGAAACGCGAGAGATGGACACAGATGAAGTGTGTGACACTGACATGTCTACAGACCATGATTATGCACGTCCTCCATCAGCAGGTATGCTTATGTGTTCTACTAAAATTATTTTTAATGTAATCTTTATATAAGCCCACTGTAGCACCCAAGAGCTAATGTAAATCTAATGCTGATATTCAAATCGTCTATTTGGTAACATAAGTCTTTTTGATCGTTTTATCTATTACCTGTGTCCAATTGTGCTTATTAATATTCGAACAGCTTGGCAAGTGTCATCCCAATTTTATACATAAAGGCAATATATTGTACCTTTCTAGCATTAAGAGTAATGTATATGCTGGTTCTGGCTTTAAATGATGTAATGAAATTGTCTTTGTTTGGATTTTGATTGGTATGAGTTCATTTTTAACATGAAAAATGTTTGTATTTAACAGGTGCACTAGATGCTGTTGCCCTTAAAGTACAGGAGCTGGAGCAAACTATTGGGAAACTGGAAACAGAACTGGCAAAAATCTGTGTGTCACCGTTGCATATTAACAGATTTTGTGCATCTGATGTGGACTTTCAGTTTTACACACGCTTTCCTACTGAGAGGGTCTTCAGAGCATTTTGGCATGCAATTGAACCATCTGCTACCAATATAGTCTACTGGTCAAAAGCACAGAAGAAAGGATTAACTGAACGCCAAACAGCTCCAAGCCCAAACCGTAAACTGCAGCTCATCGATGAGTTTTTTTTATATTGTTGCCGGGTTGCAGCAGGACTGAGGGAGAAGGTCCTGGCAGACATTTTTCAAATAAGTGTGCCTACAGTTAGCCGCATTATAATCACATGGGCCAATTATCTTTACCTTGTGCTGGGATCAATGCCAATTTGGATGACTAGACAGCAGGTACAAGCTACAATGCCAACCACATTTCTACAGGTTTGTCCAGAGGTGAGGGTGCTAATAGACTGTACCGAGCTAAGGTGCCAGAGCCCTACGTCACTCTCATTACAATCAGAGGTGTTCTCTTCATACAAGAACACCACCACCTTCAAAGGACTGATTGGAGTTTCACCATGTGGAGCTATTACCTTTGTTTCTAAACTCCATACAGGATCCATTTCTGATAAAGAAATATTTAAACAATCAGGGATCCTGGACCTTCTAGAGCCTGGAGATGGCTGCATGGCAGACAAAGGGTTTACAATTGAGCGTGAGCTAGCTGAACGTGGGGCAAAACTAATCATTCCCCCATTCAAAACAGCACCTCAATTTAGCAAGGAGGAAGTAAAGAGAACACAGGCCATAGCTCGCCTTCGGATCCTGGTAGAACGGGCAATCAGGAGAGTGAAGGAGAACCACATCTGGGACACAGCAGTTCCTCTCACTTTGACAGGCACTGTAAACCAAATATGGACCAACTGCTGTTTGCTAGCTAACTTTCAAGGGCCACTTAATATGAAAGGACATAAAGTTGTATGAGGACACTCTACAAATGTTAACTTTTAAAACCTGTTGAACAGATCACACATTTGACTGCCATTTTAATGTATTCATTAAAAAGTGATTGTTTAATCAAAATCTTGTCCCTTTTTTCTCTTTACTCAAAAATACCAATAATCTTAATACCAAGCACCAATTTAATACTTAAATAACAATTACAATATACTTCTGAAATACTATTTAAAATATTTAATAAGCAACAAAGAAGAAAATTATTTTGCAATTTACTGCACAAAATATTTGCATTCAAACGATTACAGAAGCAATTATGAGAAACTAAAAACATTTATATCCATTTGAATAATGTAGAAAACAATAACTGATTTCAATGTTTTTAAGCATGCAGCAAAATCAGTTTATCTACAATTTTTTAAATATTCTTCCATGTAGACTCCAAAGTAATACAGGTCCAGCTGATCTTTCATTTTAGAGATCATGTCATCGTCCCTCCATACTCTCTCCACAGTGATGTCTCCTTTTGTGTCTGTAATAAAGTCACACCAGCTCAGTCCAGTTATGGCCAGCTGACCTTGCACCTGCCAAAAGTACTTATGTGTTTTTTTAAGTGTAGCTTGGCCTTTGAGAAACTTTATGTGTCCTGCTTTAGAAACAGACTCAGCTTCTGTACATTTTATTTCGGCAATCCCAAAACATGGATTTTCGGATGGATCAAACACTTTTGCGTCAGGGCTGGCACCAAGATGAGGAGCATCTGGATGAATTATGAATCCGCAAGGTAACACATTAACATGACATAATTCAGAGTACTGCTCCAAAACTGCTGGTTCAAGTTCAAGGCCTCTTTTCATTGCGTCAGTCTGCCGTGTTCCCTTGATTATTCTCCTTGCCAGTGATTGACCAGATGACTCCCCTCTTACATGGCATACTTCTCGAAATGTACTTGCTGTTACCCTTGGTCTACGAATTTCTGACCACTCAGTGCACTTAGACTGTTGTTTTGTTCTCTCTTCTATCAATGCAGACATCTCAGGACTCACTGTTAAACTTTCCAAAAAAAGTAGCTGATGGTAGTTGGGAACAAAGTTCAGTTTGTTCTCAAAATTCATGCCAAGCACAGGGAGTTTAGGAAACTCTGGGGCACTTATGTGTTTTGTGTACCTTCTGGTTGTAACAGGTGGGCAGTGGTATGACAGTACTGAGCCATGAGGCACTGGTCCAAACCTTGAATCAACTAGAGACAGTTCTGATAGTCCATGGAAAACAGAGCAGATCGTGGGCTGTGGAGTTATGCTTTTTAATGACTCAGCAACAGACATCACTGCCAAGTAAGGGAGGGATCCTAAAATACACAAATTAGAGTAACCTTCAGACAGAATAATACATGGGAATTTATAAAAGGTCTTTAAAGATAAAAAAAATTGTGAAATGCATATTAGGCAATAAGCAAAAATACCTAAATTAATAACAAATGTTATTAAATGATAAAGAGGATAAATGGATAAATGTTATTACCTGTATATGCTTCATACAGTGTCGATTTACAGACAATCTTGCCAGACACTTTTGGTTTCCTGACTACCAACTGGTCCAGAGGCTCTGGCTGAATACCCTATCACACAAATGAACAATTGCAATAAATAAATTAGAAAATGTAAACAAACAGTTACAACTACACAAAACATCTAGAACATTATTCCCACATGCCTAATATTGACTTGGTCCCCTTTTGACGGCAAAAAAAAAAAAAAAACAGCCTTGACCCTTCAAGGTATGGACTCCACTTGACCCTTGAAGGTGTGCTGTAGTATCTGTCACCAACATGCTAGCAACAGATCCTGATGGACAAAAAATCTGATCCACGGAGGACCCATCTCACAACTTAAAGGACTTAAAGGATTATTGCTAACATCTTGCTGCCAGATTCCACAGCACACCTTCAGGGGTCTAGTGGAGTCCCCACTAGAGTCACATAGTACCTGAGTCCTTGGTCTATGCCAGGTCTGAAGAGAGCTAGTACAAGGGACTGGTAATGGGGCTGTCTGCATTTTCATCATACTAAAATGTGCACACTGGTAAAGCAAGGCAACCAGATGGCTGCACAATGTTTTCCCCGCAGCACATGAGCATGACGTGCTGTTTAACTGCACAGGCGCATCAGTCCGTAAAGTGACCTACAGGTGAACAAACAAATGAGTAACACTACAAGGCATGGGATTAAATGTTTATTACAAGAAATTATTAATGGTGAGGTTTAATGAATGAACATGGGCCTTCTGAACAGTTTTATGGAACAACAAGAGCCATGTTTCACTAAGGCAATCAGCCACTATATATATATTTATATATATTTAGCAAATAAGACAACCCTTTCTGTGTAGCATGCTATGTTATCTTCAAATGTAAGTGACATCTACCACTAAAAACTA
>JAUCMU010000001.1:16945054-16958873 GCA_032275025.1 Enteromius treurensis
ACGCGCTGCTTACGCGTGCAGTGTGAAACCGGCGTAAAGGTAAAAGATTGTTCTCATTGCAAAGACAAATATTATGGCGTGTAGTATGTTTCAGCTTGATTTAAGCCACCATTATTTGACTGTGTTAATAAACAGACACATTATGATAAATTATGTATCTGTGTCCTGTTATTTATCTTTTGGTATGCATTTCAGTAAAAAAATTGTTAGGATTCAGGTGTACAGTAGTTGCAAATAGTGATTAATCCTGATTAATCCACTGAAATTCCTGATTAATTTGATTCAAAATTTTAATCATTTGACGGCCATAATTAGAATCGTTTTTATGTTGTAAAGTGTCCACAGAGATAGTAATTACTATATTTAAAATATATATATATATATATATATATTTATTTTTTTTGTCATTTCCTTTATTCATTTAATTTAGTCAAATTATCCAATTGTAAATGAATTGCAATTTAATGCATTCTGTGCTGAATAAAATAAAAGTTCTGAATAAATAAAAGAGCATTCTTTAAGAAAAAAAAACAACAATCTTAAACATTTGAACATAGTTATATACACTCATATCCATTTCTTTCGTATAATCATATACGTGTTTTCTGTTCCTCCGTGCGTGCACACACTGCAGATGTATTTCAGCTTGTTTGTGAAGTGCATCTCCGAGGCCGTGTCGGAGCGTAATGGAATGACGAGGACTGGATTGAGAGCCCAGCTGACTGAATTTCTCCTGCTGTCTTTCCCCGGCTTTCATGTCATGGAGGTTTTGGCAGCTGTTTGGAAGAGCGTGGCCGAATTTCCCTGTTTTTCGGCATCGGGTTAGCGAGGGGCAGAACAGAGGACCTGCCGCCAGCAGCTCTGTGAAGTCACGTCGCTCTCCTCTTCTACTTCACTCACTCATTCCATCTCCCTCTCCCTTTTTCTGCAGCCTTAGGGCTCATGTAACCCTGTCTAGTATCGCATAAGACAGCAAGTGGGAGAGTGAGTGTGTGTCGGAGTAGAAAAAGAGGGTGGTAGCAGAGAAATGCGTCAGAGAAGGGTGCCACAGAATGTGAGGGGACATAAAAGTAAGACAAGCTCCACCAAGACTTTAAATGAGAAGTCTGCAGAGAAAAGTGGGAGGAAGTTAAATAGCATGTTTTAGCCGACCCGGTAAGGAACACCTCATGTCTGCTCGGCCAACTTTTATAACTTTAATGTCCCCTTGGCTTTAGTGCGGACCGAATCTTTTATTTGCCTGGGCAAGCGGCGGAGGGAAAGCTTGTGGGTGCGGAAGGCTGGGAAGAAGAAACCGAAGCAGAAGGGGAAGAAAAGGCGGTAGCTGCAGTTGGCCCTAATTATTTTTGCGGCTTACAGTGTACTTTGTGTCAGCCTTTGGAATGATTTACACACTTGGGAACATTATGAGGAAGCTTTGTGTTTTTCAGGGGCTATAGGAGAAGGGAAGAGAGAGAGAACGAGGCGGCTCGGCAGTGCTCTGTGTCCTAATGAGTGCCGGCACAGCCTGCGCCCAACACAAACTGCATTACCAGCTGTCGGCCATCTTGTTTTAATATGCCCTTAATGTTGCTGCACTCCACTTAGCATGCCCCCCGCTCCTCTCTTTTCTGTTTTCGTTTCATCCCCCCTTTTTTTTATTCTCGGTGAGGGAGTTAAAGTGCTTTGGTGGTTTTGCCTTTTTAGGGCTATTGGAAGGAGCCACCGCATTGCTTTTGTAACCACACACAGCTGGCACGGAGTCTGAGCCACAGCAATAGGGACTTTAATTGAAACACTATATGTGTTTATAGCCTCCTCCACCTCGCCGAGCCAGAGACCGTCCCACTGACGTCTTGTAATGTTTTTCCAATGCGTGCGTTTGTGTGTTTGAGACCCCGTGTGAACTGAATCGGAGAGTGTGTGTGTGCGAATGTTGCACGTTTTATGGCCCCATCCATGTGTGTCTACCCAAAGGAAGGAAAATTACATTATCTCAGTTGTTTCTCCTAGACGGCAATGAGATTAAATGGAGATATTTTTCTCCCGAGAAAAAGACCACAGAAATCCCCTCTTAAGTTTCAGAAGAGACTTCAACAGTTTTAAACTGGGCCGAAATTTGCCGAAATCAGTGCTTTTTATCTTTTTTTTTATTTTATTTTACTTCAAGAAATTGAGGAGAAACATCTTCAGGAAAATACAAGCATGAGCTATGAAAGAGTAGCATCCAATGAAATAAAAAAAGAGGTGTGTTTGCCATCTACACAGGCCCTGGTCTTCTTTTGGTGAAACATGAAACACAAACCCCAGCCAGAGATGGGCCGCTCGCGGATCTGAGGCAGAGAAACTGTTTACTTACTGATCATGGAGAGGAGACTTCAAAGCTTTCTCACACACAACACATTTCTAATTAGACATGCCACCAGAGAAAGGACAGATACGCCACAATTAGCTGTGTGTCAGAGAAGCTGTAAGTTTAAACAGAGTCATCCTCCCAGTTTAGATTGATATATCCACACGTCACTTTAAATTGCAGTTGTTTCAGATTTGTTTTTTTCCCAGTGTCTATTAGCAAACATAATGGAGACGCATGTGAGCTTGTGTTATCATTTCTGTTAAGATCAACTGCATTTTTTTATCATGTCAAACCCTCCCACTCCCCCAGTGCCAGTCCACAGTGGCATTAAATGATCTTAGAGACAGAAACACTGTATCATTTGTGACATTTGACTACTGAAATGATTAAAAAGCATATCGAAATGAAAGCAGGAAATGGCATTTGCAAAATGACACGCAACTGAGCACCTTGCCTTTCTGTGTAAAAACCAAGTGTGCATTAGTTACAATGTCTCTTGTGGTTTTGTTTGTGTCAGAGTACTGTGGTCATGTTTTCAATTCTGTAAATATTTAGCACTTTGAGGTTAATATCTAATATTTTATCACTTTGTTTGACCGGTTTTAAAAACAGTAAACCGTAAGGCGTCAGCAAAACACAATACATTGTAAAAATAAACGGATCATTTAAAGACAGATAAGAAGAGTTCTGACACAGTTTGTTAGGCATGAGACGAACCCCATTCAAACATCTGGTGAACCGTACACTTATGTTTTATGGGATCTGTTCCACCTCTAGCCCACTGCTCATTAAAGCCAAATGTAATCAAAGTCCACCCCACACTGGCACTGGAATTACACTGCTCGTATCAACCTTCCTTCTCTCTGCTCTGTGTCTAACCCCGAAGCCAGTGGATCAAAGCAGACCTTAATGTAATTTTGGATTTATTTAATTCCTGAGCCCTAAGAAATGATCACATTCAAACCGAAACATGCGTAGCCAAACTATTGAAGAATTCATCAAGCTCAAAGCTGTAGGATGGTACTTCCAACACAGTCTCACGACCAATTCGTACGTATTTACGATTTTGTACCAATTGGCCTAAAACCCCATGATGGGTAGGTTTAGGGGCGGGGTTAGGTCTAGCTCATTCGTGCAAATTTATACGAATTGGCAACTCGTAAAATATGTACGATTTTGCAAAGGTGAGGTCGAATTTGTTAGAATTAGCCACCTCATAAAATATATACAAATTGCCATGAGACTGAGCTGGTACTTCATGTGTGTCTGAATTTTATATATATATATATATTTTATATATAAATAAGAATGATAATATTATTATATTCAGTTACTAATAATAATATAGAAATTGCACTGATCTTGGAATTCAAATATGAAATACAAATTTGTTACATGTTGTCAAGTAACTGCATTTGCAGATGTGGATGTGTATATCCTTATATAGTATACAGAAATGTATTCATATACAGATATGTATGGCAGTAACAGGATTTAGAGTGACTGGATGTCTCTCGACCATTTGGAGGTCGAAGGGTTAAAACGGTGCCACCGTATCATGCTGTAAGTGGAATGCACTCCATGTATGCGATATGGGGATTTACCATCCATGTGCAGGTGTTTACAGAGAGGGTCTTTTCCCTCCAGTGGGAACAAACAGAATAGCAGGTGCTGTTCTGGATTAGTGTCCCACTCTTTCTGTTTCTCTCTGTCTGCCTCCAGAGGCTGTCTCACTTGTTCTTTCATTCCCTCTTTGTTTTTTTGCTTGGTCACTAGTTCAAGCTGACAGCTGTCACTGAGAAAGAAAGGTCTGCTGAGACACAGGCTCATGGCACCACCGGATTTGGGAGTGTGTTTATGTGTGTTTGGAGCTGTTTCCTTTGGCTGCGCTCCAAACAGTGCAATAGGGAAGTATTAAGTACCTAAAATGATTCCGTATTTTGTGCTTATCAGTGATGCTGAAGTTACGTCAAGGCAAATCAGTTGACTCAGTCTGAAAGCGCCAGAACAGTTTGAAGTCGAGATTACATTTTATATTTATCAGCAGATCAGTAATAAAGTCAGGCAATAATGCTGTTATGAATTTTGTTTCTTTAGCCTTAAATCAAACTGAACTTGTGGAACTAATGCAAATATGTATTTTAGAGTATATTTATATTGATTTATATATATATATATTAACTGTATGCATGGGTGTGCTTTATTCTGTTTGCTTTGAGCAGAGTCTTTCTCTTTCCCTTTATGCTGTCTTTTATGATTCGATGATTTATTAATTTTTTTTACGTTTGCATTCAGTCATTTAGCAGATGCTTTTATCCAAAGCGACTCACAAATGAGGACAATAGAAGCAATCAAATTTAACAAAAGAGCAATGATACGCAAGCGCTATAAGAAGTATCAGTTAGCTTAACGTAATACACATAGCAAGCTTTTTTAAATTATATGAAAAAAAGAAAACAGATAGAATAGAAAACAAATAGAGCAATCTAGTGTTAGAGACCTTTTCTTTGCATTTGTTAATTGTACAATACATTAAATAAGAAGGAATAGAATAGAAAAAGAATCGATAAGCTTGAGTTATTGTTGCTGTTTATTGTATTTATTTTTCATTTCTTTCTTATAATTTTCTGAAGACCTCCAACATAAATATAAAACATACATAATAGCTATTAGGAGCCCATGTGGACATGTTAACCACAGCGACATTTTACCGCTACTGAAAGACTTTTACTGTAGCCTTTCATCATTCACACAGTTCTCTATTCTTACAGTAAAGATCAATATCACTCATTCCCTATAGGTGCACTGCAGTCATTAAAAGTACTATTTTTTCCCTTAGACGGCACATGGAATATTTCAGCTTCATCCTTGTGATAAAACAGACTCTTTCATTATCATTGAAGAGTTATCCTATAGATTGTGCGGTGGACTGCCTTAATGCACAGCTCTTTTGTACTGTACACTTCTGCTCACCGTCTCCTTCTCCTTTTTGATTCACAGAGCACATTCACTTAGCAAATCAAACAATTATGCTGTGTGCCGTTCTGTGGATGTCCATAGCCCACTCTCATTTTAATTTTCCACCGGGTTTAATGAGTTTTCTGCGCCTGTGTTTTTGAGCGATCCCCTTTTCTCTGCCGTAGGAGAAGAGAGACATTTATTTCTCTTAATCTGAGGCGAAGCCAAGGGACTCGTGCTTAACACGACTTTTCCTGCCCTGCTCGCCGTCACCCGAATTATAGATGATGGGTTTACGTTTATTAAACTGCAGCAAGCATTCACTCAGAGCACCTCACACATTTCTAATCAGATGTTCTTTTCCTCTCCTCCCTACTTTGGCAACAAAAACTATTTGTTTTTTTTATCTAGAAAGCTTTTAAAATATTCCTGAGAATAATATTTTTATTGACTTGCAAGGGGGTATGATTGCTTAGCTTTGTATATAAATTAAAAAAAAAAAATCTGTATGTAGAGTTCCATTAAGAAATAATAATGTAAATAAAATGATTATATCTGTATTTTTATATTATTTAAAAAAATGAATATTTATATTATGTACATTTATATTAATTGTATTGTATTTTTAATTATTTTTTTAGAGGTTGGGTAGTAAAAACTTTATGTAATTAACTGTCATAATAAGAAAACAATAATAACAATATAAATTTATTTTTTATAAACAATAATAAAAACAATAGCTGTCTTTTTTGATTATCTTGATTTTGTTTACAGCCAGCGGCCCCAACAAGGTTTAAGGACAGAGAAAAAATAATAATAATAATAATATCGTGAGCTCAGTGTAAAACCTCTAGGAGTCAATAGAAAGTCCCCATCGTGATGGAAAATCAAACGTGTGTGACTGAGAAAGTTAGTGAGAAAGAGAGTTAAAAAGTTGTTCTGCTTTTAGCTCTGCTGGAGAGCTCTGGTTCTTGGAGGATACAGTGGTCTGGCAGTGGACTTTCTTCCATTTTGTGTCACCATACCCCCTCGGTGTGGTGGACTTGGCTTTGTGTGTGTGTTTGTGTGTGACAGCTGAATGGATAATGCCTTGGAGTTAAGGAAAAGCCTAGAGTGAAACCAGACTCGCTGCCCTGCCATCAATCCGCCTGTCGTCTTCCTCCCCTCTCTTTATTCCTCCCTCTTGCTTCCTCTTTCTCTATTTCTCTCTCTCTGTTTAATGCAAGCCTAACCTTTGAGGGCTGTTTGGGTGAACTTATTTGTCACCTTCCAGGCTTCCAGTAGTAAAAGAGGGTCCTGTGCCCTGTGGTTTTATTGGGAACCTGTAATGGAGAAAAAGAGCGAAACAGAAGTATATAGAAAGAGCATACAGAAACTAGAGAAGATGGAGTGAGCAAGTACACATATCCATCACAGAGCAGCGCAGTCAGTGCAATGGAACTGCTGTTACCCCGTGGGGGAAAAAAATGAACCCTCAGCAGCACTCATCCTTTCTGAGTGCAAGCTACCATTAGCCCTATGATCGATACATGACCCTCCGACTAGCTTAAGGTGACCAGATTTCTGAAATATATCAATAAATCATCTTCAGTGGTATTATCTAAGAATTTAAAATTGTGTGTGTGTGTGTGTGTGTGGGTATTTCACAATGCTTAATCCTCTTCTGACATACAACTCTAAATTATATTTAGGTGTGTGATGTAGAGGCTGAAAAGCAATTTTATGCTATGCATTTAAATAGTGCGGCAATGAAATAATGACAATTTTTCAATTCTGAAAAATTAAGATGCAATTTAAATGACGCTATATATTTTTAAAAAATAATTTATTTAATATGTTATGGAATTGTTATTAAATAGATATTATAGCTTTTATGATTAGCTTAAACATGTTGTAATACAACCTTTTGTGTAAAGCGTAGAACATCAGGGTATTATTTTACTTTCACCAAAAACAAGGGTACTTGGTCAACTTAGACATTCCAACACAATTACTTTTTTTTTAAACAGTGAAGTGTCTAATTTTCTGAAACTGAGGGACTGTTCTGCATTGGCTAAGTCTTTTTCTCAAGCTCTACATGCTAACTCTTTGTCTGTCGCCTGCTAAAAGCCCTGCTAAGTTCAACCAAACATTTTCTCTGGGATTTTTGTCCAGACAAAGACCCAATACCGGTCAGGCTTTTGAAAAACAGGGCCGCTGCATAAAAGTGGGTGATTGTCCGGCCGCTGCATAGAGGCCCTGGTGTTCATGGCTGCCGTTATGCACTAAGCCTGTTGTGTGAAACCGAGCAAGCCTCTAGATTAGCCGGCCCTGCGTCGATGCGGCCTTTTGTGCCCCGCCGCCTTTCGAATCCTGCAGTCGTGACCAACAAAGCATGAAATGAGTAAATAACGCCCCTCGAAGAAAGCCCAACATTTTACACCATTGTCCACGGTCCCCTAAGCCGCTTAAAGACTTCAAATGCTTCGCCACTTCTCTGTTCTTCCCCTCTTTTGAACAGTAAAATGATAATGACAGTCATTGAAATGTGTTTGTTTTTGTCTGTTTTTTGGGCTCTCATATCTAAATGCCAAATGATATGTTCCCAGAGCATGACCGCTGCGTGCATGCGAGAATGTGTGTGATTTACTGGAGTGATTTGGCACGTTTAGAAGTGAAATTAGTGCGGAAGTATGACAGAGAAGTGGAAATGTGGGGAATCGGCGATCTCTGCGGGCCAACGCCGAGCATGAGCTATTGGGTTGAGCTAGCGAGAGGCCAAATAATCTGAGGGAGGAAGTCCATGCCATCTGTAGCTCTTTCTCTAGCTCCTCTATCTGTCGTTCTCTCTCTTTGTCAAACATTAGCAGAGAGGCCAAAAAGATTGCTGGGTTTGCAGCGCTTGCTAGAGTAATGTAGCCCTAGCTGAAAGGAGACCTATCATGAAAATGTTACACAGATGCTCAGATGGGTTTCTGTGGTGGTCCATATGGTGGAATAACACAATTAATTTCCAACAGATGCATTTTAAGAGGTTGGGAAATGGTGTTTTACTGTATGTTGTCTGTGTCATAAACATAAAAACTCAGAAACAAACTCTTGTCAAACTCACCTCTTAACACAAAGGTCATGACCTGCATATGGAAAGCATTGCTCGTAGCATCGCGATAGCTGATTTGGATTATTTTATGATATGTTCAATTTGTGTGTGTATAAGGTCACTGATGGGCGCCTTACAGCGCGATTTTTTGCGCACTCCTTCTGAAAGCTGCTGTGCGAACGAGACATTTCGAGACTCACAACGGTAAAGAAGAAATGGTTGTCAATCCTGTTTTCTGCTACTGTGTGAACGCAGCTATTTTGTTACATGCACACACACACACAGTATTTATTTGATTTGTCTTTTCTTGACATTTGTCTTGACATTTTTTACTACATGTAGGTGATTTTATTATTTTTTTCACCTAATGTCTGTTTTAGACATTTAGTTACAGGTCTTTGATAAAGAGCTAATTGTTTTCCTTTGGAAAAATGTTTCAGATTCACACTGTAACATGTCTGTGTGTGTCAAAATCGTGATTAAAATCAAAATCGCAATATTGTTCAAGAAATGGTGATTGTTTTCTTTTGTCCATATCGCACAGCCTTACTAGAAATCATTGACTACTCTTTAAAGGGTTAAAGTTGAAATTGTTTGCACTTTAAGCACCCGTTACAGAGCACAGATGTAACTCTGTGTCTGCATTAGATATCATTTTAATTTATTATTTAAGTGTATTTTTTATTTTACATTTTGGCCTTACAGCACATTACATGACTTCCCCTTTCAAACACACACTCTCACACACACACACACACACACACACACTTGTAAGCACATGGTGCAATTTGTGCTCATTAGCACTAATTACAGTGTCAAGAAGTAATGAGAGGCTGAATACTTTCACAATCAGTGTAGTTTAAAAAGATCCATCTCTCTGTACACTATAAATACAATTAGCACTAAACTAACTTGGCTCCCTGTCTTTTACCCCAAGTTTTTGTGCCCTAACTTTATCTTTAGTTTCCTTTCCGTGGGGCATTTGGAAGGGGGCGGAGCGGGGAATCCAGCTTTTGAGCGGAAATGTAATGGTTTTTCTGCTTCCCTCTCCTGCAATCGATTTCGCCACGCCGGGCAGGAAAGGATGTTGGCACACCACAAATAGCCTGCAGATGACGGGAGATTTGATGCTAATAATTTGTTGTCGGAGAGAGTCATGCGGGCCGCTCACTGATGGAGATTGAGATGCGTTTGTCAGCAGACAGTCGGAGGTGAGTGAGAGAAGGGTGGGCTGCGACTTTTCCAAGACGGGCAAAATGATTAGCGAATGTAATGTGGGAGATAATAGACAAGAGAATGAATATTTTATTTGGTCAGAGCTTCTGACGAGAGCAATTTGCATGTCAGGAGGTGACAGACAGAGCGCAGATGAATGACAGCTCTATTGGCTGCGGCTGCGTTAAGACATTACCCTCAGATATTGTCTGTTACGAGACACTCACACTCTTACGTAGCACCACTTAACAATCTTTTTCATCACAGTTGTCGCTTAGGAGAGGTGTGCATGTGTATATACTGTAAAGGTGTGTGTGTGCACACGTGATCTGATGAGTGTATGTTTAGCATTGTCAAGCCATGTAGTGGTTTCTTTTTTTATATATATGTGAAGTTTATTTGCAAAAAACAGTTTGATTGATATCAATTGAAATGCAGTATAAAAAACATGTGTTTTGACAATTATTATGTTAATTAATCTGCAATTCTAATTATTGAGATCTGTTTTTGCTCTTCTGCGCAATTTCAAAACTCTTCATATTTATATATACACATATTAAAACAAGAGCATGTAATTGGTACAATATAAAAGCTTTTATTATTTTAGATTGATGTCAGATAGTTTTATTTATGTTACAAACAACAATTTTTATGTTACAACAATGACATTGAGAACATGAGAAGTTGCCTTAAACCAGTTGTGTGGTTTAGGTTAAGGCTTTAGGGTTAGGTTTAGCATCCAGGAAGAGTATATGAGGCCTGGATTAGTGAAAAGTGCAACCTCATGCCAGAAAAGCCCTGGCCACGGTTAGCGGGCCATGATGCAGATTTAGTGTTGGAATAACACTAATCCAGGTAGGTTCCAGCAGGATAATCGGGACATGAGAACATTGCCCTGAAGAATGTTGCATTAGTCCAAGCAGAACTTGGGAGAGGAACAGAAAATGAGAGTAACACATACAGCCTCCATGACCTTTCCTTTATGGCAGCCAATCTGGTTTGTAAACATTAATTTATTCATGAGCGTGCATCTGGCTGTTTAAACAAGAAGCGCAACCCAGCAGCAATAAAAAGGAAAGGTTGACTGAGTCAGACACAATGCACGATGACAGAGAGAGCGAGATCGAGATTGAAGAGTCTGTATCTAATAAACACGCTTGTGCGACTATGCGTGCCCGACAGGTAGTGGCTTAAGGTTATAAATTTCCCTCCATCAATCTTTATAAGCATTTTATATCACAAACCGTTAAACTCCGGTGATACCCAATAGTATGTAATTGAAAAGCCATTCATGAAATGTTGACTGACTACGAGGGCAACTAAAGATATTGTGCAGCTTCAGTTTAACCCTTTCAGTTGTGAGTTTAAAATATTCCAGCGGTCCCCCCAGAGTGAGTTTTTTTTTTTAGGCAACTGTTATTTTAGAACATTTACCTTTACTGTTTCCATGGTGACGTGTCATGCTTGTCACATGATACACCTCAAACCACAATAACTCTTCATGACGGATCGGTCGCTTTTATTTTGTTTTTTTATTTGTATTTAAAATATCCACAAACTTGCTTACCGTGTCATGAACAATCTGATATTCTGATTCACAAATGTGTAAACGAGTGATCTGTAACATGAGTTGGGCGTCCCCATGTTTGTTCGCGCTGAAGTTCAGAGAGTCCCGTCAGTCGGATTTGCAGCACGCAAATTCATCAGTTTCTTCCGAAATAGTAAGTGGCCGGAGAACTGTGTGAAGAATAGAGTGAACTTTATAGCTACCTACACTATGTGTATCTGATATGGATAAAATACATCGGCAAATTAAATTTGAATGGATTGTTGTTGTTGCTTCCATAGACACCTGTTTGTATTTAGCTCTAGATGTATTGTTTTACTAGTACATATGTGTATACATGTCTGAAATATAAAATATGTGTTATGAGGTTAAGAACACTGCATAGTTGTGATAATATGACAAGCACAGTGCATGTTTCTCTCTGCCTTAGCGCCATCAAAAGCCCAGTTTGAATTTGGCAGTTATGCAACGTCACTGAACGTTCTAAATCCCATATGTGGGACCGTACTTCAGAGGGCACGGAAAGAAACGTACTGCTTTACTGGTTAAAAGTGGACTAAGTGGTTAAAAGAATGAGGCTTAGAGAAAAACAACTAAAAACCAACTCTTGAAAAGCTGCAACCCCCCGTACCTGTCATTGGTTTTACCTGGCATTGTATTCAAACATATTGATTATTGGGTCTAACAGCAAGAGCTACAACAACAGTTTGATTGTTTAGGGCCGTTCCTGTTGTCTATTCGTTAGCCTGTTCAGTATTGACAGTGTAAGCAGAAAGCATTAATTCCGGAGGTGTCACTTTAAGACCCAGGGAGACAGAGTGATGTAATGCAAGTATATCTGCCCTCGCTGGAAACTGTCATCGGTCTCTGGGCCGACTGCCCATTTCGAATGAATCTTCAGGTCGCATTAGGCTGCAGATCAAGCCAAACTACAAATCGGCATGTCTCGTAGCCCAAGTTTTGCCCAAAGCGCAGTAGCACCTCCTAGCATCGCCAGGAATGGAATTATAAATATTTCCCCCCTTGTTGCTTTGTGCTCGGAGGATGAAGCTGGCTGTATTTTTGCAGTGCTTGTCCAGTGTGTGTGATGTGTTGGGTTCAGCTGGAGGTTGTGTTCACTTCCCTATGGGGCGATTGCTTGCTGCTGCCATCAGCACAACTCCTGCTTATTAAGCCAGCGTCAGACATGTGGGTTCATATTCTTGGCTCTGACCCCACCCTTTCCTTCTCCATCTGCTTGGACCTTCTTATCTGCAGCCTCATTTGTCTCGCAAACCTGTTATTACCTGCAGCAGGGATGAAGCTCGCAGTGTGTGTGTAGGTGTAGCGGCACTTTCATTGCGCTCTGCTTCCACCGCATGGACTCTTTAGCGTTGCCCTTGCCGTATACCTTGGTACGCCCTCCCTTCCACCTGCCTGTGAGCATGATTGGCCGGGCTCGGGGGGAGGCTGGGAAATCACCTGCTCCATTTAGCCAGGTTGCAATGGCGATGGTGGGCCAGGCGTCCTGCTAGCAGGCCTTTGTGCTGTGCCCGACGCACTAAAACAGTGGGACTCCTTATTAGCGTGAATGGAGTTCTCCAGCATGGGCTCTGCTCTTTATGATCATGGTGATTGTTGTTATTTAGCCCTTCTGTGGGCTAGATCAGTGTACTGCCGTGCTGGAAATCTTTCTGACAGCGCAACAATTATCTGTGATCTGCATGACTCGCACCACAGCAGAAAAGTAGCCAAAAAAAAATGAATAAATAAAATATGGCCACCACCTTTTTTTCTTCTTTTTTTTCAGTATCATTTCAGTCTTTCTACCCATTTCTATCCTTGCCCTTTTCTTTTCTGCTCTTTCACTCGGTGTAGCCCCTGGCCTGAGCTCGGCAGGGAGCCGTGGGGCTGCTGAATGAAGTGGCTTAGCTGAGCCGGCCTCCCTCTTTCAGAAGGGTCACCCCAGGGAGTCTCTTCTCGTAAGGGACAGCAGCAGCTGTGGCTGCCCCCTGCCTACACCTCCCACCCCATAATCCAGCTTGTGTTGAGCTGCATGTGGTGCACGTACATTGAGATACAGAGGGATGGTTCAGGAGGGAGAAAAGATGAGGTAAAAATGTTTCGTTGTGAGGGGCGTATGAGAGAGCACATCTCTTGAAGAAGGTGGCATATTGATATTCCAGTTCTCTGAGAAGGGTTAGTACAATAGATTATCTGTCTTTCTGCTCACGTCTCTGTGGAGGCCTGAACTGATGCACAGTTCTCACAGCCTTGCATCTTGCGTTAGAGAATGCGTTCATTTAATAATAGTGCCGTCTGAACTATATAGAAATTTTGGTTAACACTTAATTTTACTGTTTCCTTGTTACATACAGCATGTTACGTGTACTTGCTATTATAATAACAACAAATTCTGCATAATTGCATGCAAGTAACCCGAAACCAAATCCTAATGGTAACCCTAACTTTACAGTAAGTACATGTAGTTAGGAACCTAGGTGTGCTGTTTGATGGCAATCTTTCATTTGAAAGCCATGTTTCTAGTATCTGTAAAACTGCGTTTTTCCATCTCAAGAACATATCTAAATTGCGTCCTATGTTTTCAGCCTCAAATGCAGAAATGTTAGTTCATGCGTTTATGACCTCGAGGTTAGATTATTGTAATGCTTTATTGGGTGGTTGT